>PVIU01002695.1:0-105618 GCA_004026605.1 Ondatra zibethicus | reverse complement strand
GCCTTGCACCCTCGACTTAGAGCCATGGGAATGGCTGGTGTCGTCAGAAAGTGTTCCAGTTGCTGTGCTGCTTATAAGGTCTACCTTGTGCAAACTCCATGGCCAGCAATGGCTCCAGGGTGTGGCCCCCTTTTCAAACAAAATGGGGCCCTCAAGATGGCTTTCAGGGTAAAAGCACTGGCTAGACAAGCCTGATGACTTGAGTTCCATCCTGGACCTCAGCGGGCAAGGAGAGAACTGGCTCCAGAGAGTTGTTCTCTGATCCCCCACAATAAATAATAATAATAATAACTTAAAAACCTCTCAAAACCAAAGCACACTGCTAGGAGATGATTCTGTCAGTCACACGAGCATGATGACCTAAGACCAAAAGAACTCCTGTAAAAGACAAAACAAAAAACTGGAGGAACTTGGCTCATGCCTGTTATTCTAGCACCAGGGGAGTCAGACTAGAGAATCCCTGGACAAAAAAAGGGGGGCGCAGAGGATTGGTGCCCCAACAATTAGAGGTGCTCAATGCTCTCAAGAGGACCCAAGTACCCTAGCACCCAGGCCAAGACGCTCACAACCACCTATAATTAAGCTGCGGGGGATCTCACAGCCTCTTCTGGCCTCCACGGGCACCAGGCACGGACACAGTGCACAGACAAACATGCTGGCAAGACAACCACACACATAAAACAAATTTAAAAGGGGTGGGGCAAGTTTCAAAAGGAAGGACAATGGCCATGACACTCTGCCTCTCTAGGTAGCTGACTGACCCTGGCTGTGTCCCTAAAATCTGTGTATGTGTATCTGGGGTGGGGTGGGAGGTTGGACTAGCCTGGGCTGGCTTCAAACTCACAATATCCTGCCTCAGTTTCCTTGGTCAAATACTAAGGGGACAAGCATGTGTCACAGTGCCCAGCCCTGAATTCCAGTTCTTTTCTGTCTTAGTTTTCATATACAGTACTGAGGGCTAGCGCACTCACACTACACATGAGGGACATTTCTCATGGCGCGGGGGGGGGGGGGGGAGTGACACAAGCTTGGAATCCCAGAATTGGGAGGCCGAGACAGGAAGGTGGCAGTGAACCTGAGGCCAGCCTGGGCTACATAGTGAATTCCAGGGCAGCCTGGGCTACAGAATGAAACTTTGTCTAAAACACAGAAAAGGAGGCTGGAGAGCCAGTGGGACGGCTCAGTGGGTAAAGGCACTTGCTGCCAAACCTGATGGCCTGAGCTTGACTCCTGGGTCACACAGAGTAGAAGGACAAAAGCCATGTTTTGTTCTCCAAAGGACTCACTGCACTGCGTAACAGGAGCACATGAGTTTGGATTCATGCAGGCACATATAGCACTGCACTGTGGATGGCAGAGACAGGAGGGTGCCTGGACTTCCTGACCACCTGCCCCAAGAAATATGACTAAAGACATATATATGATGTAAATATGATAGAGCAGGCACCCTAGGTCCTTCTGTGGCCTCTCTGAACACACAGACATGCATACTCAGACATGTATACTCACACGTACATACTCACATGTACATGTCTATATACACTACAGAGAATTAAGATGAAATATAAAACAGAAAGAAACTTTGTTTTCATTACTTTGAATTATATAATGTACTGTGTAATGGATACTTTCCTCTGTCCCTATGGTGGGGGTGGCTGGGGGATAAAGGGGCACAAGCATTAGGACCTGAGTTCAGGTCCTCTCAGCAACCAAGTCAAAAGCCAGGCACAGCAGGATGCACCTGTAATCCCAGGGCCGGAGGCAGAGACAGGAGGATCCTGGGGCTCAATGGCCAGCAGCTAGTCAAGCCTGCCCAGCAGCTAGTCAAGCCTGCCCAGCAGCTAGTCAAGCCTGCCCAGCAGCTAGTCAAGCCTGCCCAGCAGCTAGTCAAGCCTGCCCAGCAGCTAGTCAAGCCTGCCCAGCAGCTAGTCAAGCCTGCCCAGCAGCTAGTCAAGCCTGCCCAGCAGCTAGTCAAGCCTGCCCAGCAGCTAGTCAAGCCTGCCCAACAGGTTCCAGGTCTAGTGAGAGACTCTGTGGCAGAAAAAAAGAAAAAAGAAAAAGAAAAAGATGGTGGCGACAACTAGTGCTAGTGTGAACGCCATGCGGGATGGACCAGGTGACGATGACTAGTGCTAGTGTGAACACCATGCGGGATGGACCAGGTGACGATGACTAGTGCTAGTGTGAACACCATGCGGGATGGACCAGGTGACGATGACTAGTGCTAGTGTGAACACCATGCGGGATGGACCAGGTGACGATGACTAGTGCTAGTGTGAACGCCATGCGGGATGGACCAGGTGACGATGACTAGTGCTAGTGTGAACGCCATGCAGGATGGGACCAGGGTTTGGCATGCTACGCAAGCGCTCCACAAACTTGTGTCTGTCCCAAAATGCTGTGTTTTGTTTTCTGAGGCAGGGTCTCACTCTTTAGGCAGGCTAGCATTGTACCTGCAACCACCTTGACTCAGCCTTCTGAGTGCTAGGACGAAAGGCATGTGCCTGCATGCCTGTCTCTAAGTAACATTTCTCATCCACTTGAAATAAATAGAACAGACAGGAAGGAGCCACATGCCACACTCAAACCTGCAACAGCCTTGCCCATGCAGCTGTCGGTAATGCTACCGCAGCTGTTTATCCAGGGTTTAATCATCAATGGATACGAAGGTGCTTGGAAGTATAAACAGTGCCAAGTCTCCAACCTGACAAATCAGCAAAGTGAAAGGGTAGCAGGCCTGGAGGCTAGAAAGGCAGATGGACGGCACAAGTCAATCAAACAGAGACTAGAACATTCTTAAGCCCACAGCAATAAACACAAGGTCTCTGAAAGCACTCTTACTGTTTTTCCAAGTTGGGCTGGTAATTCTCTCTACTCAACTATTCAAGAGCCCGAAGCAGGAGGATATAAGTTCAAAGCCCAGAGTGTGGATGTAGATCAGCTGGTGCAGTGCTGGCCTGGCATGCACCAACCCCCGGGCTCCATCCCCTGCACTGTACAAATCAGGCATGGGAGCTCACACTGGTAATGCCAGCATTTGGGAGATGGAGGCAGGACAATCAGTTCAAGGTTGTCCTTGGCTACACTGAGTTTTTTGAGGCCAGATCCCAAAACAGGGCGGAGGTGAGGGGCTGGTGAGATGACTCCATGGGGGAAAGATGCTTGCTATCAAGCCTGACAACCTGAGTTCAATGCCCTACTCCACATGGTAGAAGGAGAGAACTGAATCCTGAAAGTTTTTCTGACGTGTGCACAGGTGCCATGGCACACTTTTGGCACACACGCATGCGTACTTTCACAACTCCCCCCCCGCCCGCCAACATATAATGAATGCATGAGTGATAAAACCAACCAACCAGGCGCTACATGGAGTCAGAAAATGTCATGAGCAGCAATCCTACAAATATACCAGTGACATAGAAAAATATACCAGTGACATAGAAAATATCATGAGCAGCAATCCTACAAATATACCAGTGACACAGAAAATGTCATGAGCACCAATCCTACAAATATACCAGTGACATAGAAAGGAAACCTAAGCTGTGGACCTGCTGTGACCTCATGTATGGACACTGGGGCTCCTCTAGGGTCCAGTGTCTGTTAAAAGTGGCTTCAATGTGTGCACAGTGACCTGGAACCTGTGCCTCCCACACTGCTGCAAAGTGGCTCTGCCCTCAGCCCCTCCATTTCCTTCCTACAGGAGCAATGCAGGTGCAGCTGCCACAGCACGAAGAGCACACAGCAGGGCCCTGGCAGTACTGATTCCTCTGAAACCCAAGGAGATGCAGCGAGATGGTTTGGTGTGTAAAGGTTCCTGGAGTCAAAACTGATGGTTCTTCTATCCCCAGGACCCACATGGTGGAGGAGAGAACTGACTCTCTCGAGTTGTCTTCTGTGTCTTGATATGAACATGCCCAATGTGTGCACAAAAATCATACAATAAACAAATGGAATTTAAAAACTAAATACCCATCTGTAACTCAAGAATCCACTGGAAGAGACCCTGAAGTCTGATACGGGGTCTTTACAGACAGGCAAGCCTGCAGATTCTAGGCTCACAGAGCAGCAGCAGCTGCCTCTTCCTCAGAGGGATCAAGTTTGGGTGGCAAAGCTATGGTCCCAAGTCAGCAGTCAACCGCAGTCCTTGACACATTTCAGAACTGTAACCACTTAACTCCTCCTACTAGGAAACAAAGACTTCTAAACACTGGCTGCTTTCTCTTTTTTTGTATTATGAGACAGTTTACTATGGAACTACAGGCTGGCCTCAGAGTTACTATGTAGCTCAGGCTGGTCTCAAGTCTTTCTGATACTCTTCAGCCTCCCAGCAGCAGGGATTACAGACCTGCCTCAAAGTAACCAAGTTTGAGAGTCAGGGTTAGTTTAACCTAGCCTACCCC
Source organism: Ondatra zibethicus (assembly GCA_004026605.1). NCBI lineage: Eukaryota > Metazoa > Chordata > Mammalia > Rodentia > Cricetidae > Ondatra > Ondatra zibethicus. The sequence continues at coordinate 101,215 of PVIU01002695.1, read as the reverse complement.
TCTCTTCCCGGTCTATTCCCCCTGCGGGCTGACCACCCACACCAGCAGCCATTGATAAGATCTGATCAAAGGCAAAGGAAGCCTCCAGTTCTCCAGAGGGAGGAGACAGCGGCTGGCAGTCAAAAATGTTTACAAAGCAGTGGGGACTCCAGCTTAGAGAGCTCTGCACCAGACTAGATAAAAACCCAAACAAAACAAAAGAGCCTCTATCAATCAGCACCTAGGAATTTGAAAAAGCCTTTATTTGGTTTAAGCTTCTGCTCTCCTATGGCACTCCGGGGAACCACAGGGGACTTAGCCCTCTGCTAGTCTTCCTGAACCCAAATTTCAAAGAGCCCCAAGCCCGAGAATCAGTACCAAGCCACGGCTCTGCAACCTTAGCGAGACAGGATGCCACCCGGACCCACAAGGCTAGAAAGATCCTAGGTGGATGAGATGGCTCAACGGGTAGAAGCTTACAAGCTGAAGACTTGCGTTAGATTCCCACAACCCACATGACTCCTCAAAATTGTCCTCTGATCTCCACATCCTAACCGTGGTACCTATCCCCTCCTCATACAAGAAACAGAATGTAAAATAAATAAATAAACGAAATCAATACAAAATTTCTTATTTTGAAAGATGAGAAGAGTCAGGAAAGACAAACTGGCAAGGAGAGGCACAAGGAATAAAAGGATGCACAGCTGGTATGATGTCCTATGCTTGTAACCCCGGCATTTGGGAAGCGGAGGCAGGAGGATTGCAGTGAGTTTGAAGCTAGCCTAGACTAAATGAGACCCTGTATGGGTGTGGGGGAATCTATTTTCAACAGCTGTCAAGCCATCTTCCTCTCCTGAAGACACCTAGGTTTCTAAATAGATTTTAATACTATGAAGGAGCAATTACCCATTTGGGGAAACTGGGCCATAAAGCAGATTAATAACGCTGACTAATTGCTTGGGGAGAAGCTGGCTGAGCTCCTCAGGATGCACTAAACTGGTTTAACCGTTATGTAAATCACATCCTTGGTCCTGTGATTTATCCCTTATGGCCCATTAGTCAACATGGTTTGCTCTGCAATAAAAACAGCTCCAGAAGCCTGCAGGCCTGCAGCTACTTAGAGGGGCTGAGGCTGAGGATAAGTTCAAAGTCAGCCTGGGCAACTTAATAAAATCTTATCTCCAAATAATAATAACAGGGGCTGGAGAGATGGCTCAGAGGTTAAGAGCACCGGCTACTCTTCCAGAGGTCCTGAGTTCAATTCCCAGCAACCACATGGTGGCTCACAACCATCTATAATGAGATCTGGTGCCTCTTCTGGTGTGTATATGTTAACAGAACACTGTATGCATAATAAATAAATAAATCTTAAATAATAATAATAATACCTGGGAGCACAGGTTATTGGTAGAACCTTTGCTTAGAATCCCCCCAGGGAGGGTCTGGGGTATAACTCAGGGGTACAGCACCTGCCTAGAATCCCCCAGTGAGGGGATCTGAATTCTACCTACAATACTAGTGGGAAAAACCCTAGCTAGAGACTGGTACCAGTGCCCACCTCCGCTCCCACACATGTTCAGTATACCCAAGGACCCTCCTGTACAAAGTGGGTACATGGACATCACAGCCCAGAAGTCATGATTTTTCCAAAGTTTTTCACATCCTCTAACTTGCTCTGTTTTTCTGGTATCACATCTATTAGAGACCCATCTCCACATGGCATCTCCATAGACAGAGGCAGAAAGCCCGTGGGCTTGTGTTTTAAATGTCGTGGCAAGGGCAGCAGAGTTTAGTTTGCTGACCTCTGAAGCAGCTGAGCTATGATCTCAATAGCTTTTCCCCATGAGTACTGAAGCACAGAGGACAGACACCAGAGGCTAAGGCACAGCCTTAGGGGGCCATGTGTTATGGCACTTCTTATAAACCCAGCCTGGGGGTGGGAATTGAGGCAGGAGGATCATGAGATGTTCAAGTCCAGCCTGAGCTATACAAGGAGACCCCACTGAAACAAAGGACAGTGTAGAGGGATGTAGCTCAGTGGTAGCATGTTTAGCACTAGGTTCAGTCACTAACCACCCCCCCCCCCACTATAATGTTATGACTCAGTGGGCAAAAGGCGCATGCAGCCAAGCCAGATAATCTGAGTTTGAACCCTGGGACTCACATGGTGGAAGGAGAGAACAGATACCAGTAAATTGTCCTCTGACCTCCATACACTCACCCCTCCACCTCTGCCCCCACAAAAGTAAGCAAATAAATGTAAAACAATAACAAAAACAAAAACACACAATGGAACCGGACCCAGCCACACTCAGAATGGCCAGGGAGTCAGTGGTTTGTGGGGGTCAAAGATGCTTGAGTAGACATTCCCAGAAACAGATATAACCCCCTTGCCTAGCACTCCAGTAACTTCTGTCCACATGGTGGGTAGGTAACCCGCTAGCACCACTGTGAAGCCATCTCAGAAAGACCTACTGTTCTCTGCTGAGGGCACCATTAGCTGAACCAGTGAGGGTTTGTAGTTGGTGAGAAGGGATCACAAAAACAGGTGTGTGTGTGTGTGTGTGTGGTGATGGTGTGATTTGAACTCAAAGCTGCATGCATATAGGTAAGCACTCTACCCCTGAGCAACACCACAGCCCCTCGCTGAGGGGCTCCAGGTAGATTCTTTACCACCAAGCCACACCCTAGCTCCTCACTGGGGGATTCTACACAAATCCTTTGCTGCTGAGCCGCACTCAGGCCATCACTAGCAGAAGCTAGACAAGTACTCTATTGCTGGCTTCTGGCCAGGAACAGTCTGGCTCACACTACACAAAGACACCCATCACACATTTTACCAACACTTAAAAACAAAGAAAAGGGCTGGGGAGAAGTCTTGGTTAGTAACGTGCTGGTCACGCAAGCATAGGATCTGAGTTCAATCCCGAGAAACCATGCAGAAACTGGGCATCACACCACTGGGCTGTCAGTGCCAGAGAGGTAGATAAGAGTCTCTGTGGCTCAGTGACCAGCAGGCAGTCTAGCCAAACACGTGAGTTCCAGGTTCAGTGAGAGACCCTGACTCCAAAAGTAAGACAGAGAGGCACTAAGATACCCGATGACAACCTCTGGCACACACATGCCACACACACACACACGCTATAACACATCTACTGTGAGATGGGAGGCTGAGACAGGAAAACTCGGCCAAAGCTCATGTGCCTGGCAGTCAAGGATACATGCAGCATGCTCACCAGCTGGCGCAGTGCCCTTCCTTCTCTGCGAAGACCCTGGTGCACTCCAGGGGCAGCAGCTCCAGCCTGTGCGGCTCTGCTAGCCATTGAACACACTCCTGCTTGACTGAGCGCCCCAGCGACCCTACCTCCCTGAGTTTTAGAGGACAATGGCTACTTGCTGTCTCTGTAGGGTAGATGATAGCTCTCAACTACTCTTAGTCTTTCAGTCTCTTTGTTCTTTCGAGACAGGGTCTCACCTATGAACCCCAGACCAGCCTGGAACTTGACATCCTCCAGCCTCAGTTTCCCAAGTGCTGGGATTTATAGGCCTGTACCATTGCACTCAGCTTCAAGGCACATTCTTTGACTTTGTTAGTGAACATACAGGTGGAGCTGCCGGGGTGGGGATGGCTGTGCTCCCAGGACTCTGGCCACAGGACCCCACAGCACCCCGAGTGTGAACAGTCTCAGAAACCCTAGACTTTTGTCTTTACATCCTACAGGCCCCACAAATGTGCTGGACAGAGGAGAATGGGCGGGAGCAGAGGAAGACACAGGCCAGCCTCTCCCAGGGCTAGACGGCCAGGTCCCTGCCACTGGAGCCAGCCTCCCAGTCTCTGGAATAGGGGCACCAATTCACAGCAAGGGTGAATTCCATAATTCTGCCAAGGAGGTAGTGCACCAGGGGTTGAGTAGTTGGACCTGAGCTAGTCTATGAAGCCAACACTGAGTTTTCTAAATGTGTGTGCACCCAACCGTCCTGCAGCATTTGTGAGCTATTGTGCCCACCCAACCTTCCCGCAGTGTTTGTGAGCTATCAGAGTTTGTGAGCTATCAGAGCCCAGGAGGTATTTTCCCCACATGCTCACTGCTCTGTGCCTGTCCCTGACACTCTTCCCTCCTTGGTTAAACCCTAGGTCATCAAACCACACAGAACGCCTATCAGTTAACTGGCTTGTTTAGGAAGGGTGTCCCTGTATGGCCCAGGCATCTCCCTGACCACTTCACAAACCCACATGATCGTGCCTGACTAGTCCCACTTTTAAGCAGGTACAGTACTCTGCTTATGGTACTACTTTGTTTTGTTTTATGAAATTGGGTCTCAGGGAGTCCAGAATGTCCTTGAATGTCATACTATGTAGCCCAGGATAATCTTGAATTTTTGATCCTCCTGCCTCCACCACCAAAGTGCTGGGATTAGAGGTGTGTACCCCCACACCCAGTGTATGTAGTGCTGGGGATGGAACCAGGGCTTTGTGCACGCTAGGCAAGCACTCTATCAACTGAGCTGTGTCCCTGACCTTGGCACCATATTCTGATGTGCCAAGGGTTTGGGGCTGGTGATTAAAATCTCAGTTGAAGTGCCACTTCCTCAAAGATGCCTACCCCACCCGCCCTGAAATCCCCGTGAAGAGCAGACAGGGCCTGCATTTCCTGTCCCAGAAGCAGATGCTGGGGTGGACTCAGCTGCCCATGTGTGCATCCTTGGCAGGCAGGAGAGGGTGAAGGAACACAGACAGGACCATTTCAGAGTCTGCTCAGTTCCCACAGAGAGCTGTCTCGGAGTCACCACACTAGGAAGGTGGGGACAGAGTCCTGGAGTCTAACCTGGAAGAAGGCAGAGAGTGTCTACCCCAGAGGACACAGGATGCACAAGGATGGCAGGCGTGAGCCATCCAGATGCTCATCAGGTGAGGGCCTTTGCTATGTGACTTGAGTAGGATCCCTGGAACTCATGCAAAGGTAGAAGGAAAAATCCACTTCAAGATTATCCTCTGCTCTCCATACACATACCCACAGACAGACAGACAGACAGACAGACACACACACCATCACACAACCATGCCAAAGTGTGCATCTCACAGACAGACAGACACACACCATCACACAACCATACCAAAGTGTGCATCTCACAGACAGACACACACACACCCCATCACACAACCATACCAAAGTGTGCATCTCAGACACACACACACAGACAGACACATATACACACACACCATCACACAACCATGCCTACATGTGCATCTCACAGACACACAGACAGACACACTCACAAAACAAAACAAAAACAAAGGGCTTGATAATGTGCACACACGTAAAGCAGCTTGATCTCTCAGTGGTAATCAGAAGCCAACCATTTATGTGTTTAAGATGCCTTCAAACACACAGGAGTCAACTCTGCTTCCCTCAAACCCACAACGTTCCCTTCACAAAGCGCCATGGGAAGGAACCCTCTGGACCGGCCTGGCTGATTCGACGCTGCTGCTGCTGCTGCTGCTGCTGCCTTCAGTCTCACTTCCATTCCACCCAGGCCCAAAAGTCCTGGAACCTTCGAAAATCCATTCAGAGGAATTCAGGGTAAGCCAGTGATTGTCTTTTCAAATCCCCTGCACTCCAGTCCCCACCTCCAGACAAGCTGCCCCAGAACCATCAGGAAGCAGAAAGGCCTTAGGCTTTGATAGGCTTCCCCCTAGCAGGGAGCTTGGAGAAAGTCAGCTCTCTACCAGGCAATCCAAGAATTTGACCTGACCCAGGACAGACACCCTGACAGCTGTCTCCCACGGTGGCACACTGAGTAGGCTGACATCCAGACCAGACCTCAGCATGCACACCCAGGTCACAGTTCCTGGTGCGTTAGTACATGGTGGTGAGAGTGATGTGGGCAGGGGAGTGTTGCACTTTCTACAAACCAGACACCCACAAGAGAATTTCTAACATCCCCTTCACAGTAGGTAGTGTGCCCATTCCACGGATGGGGGAAACAGAGGTTCTGAGGTAAGGATACTTACCCAAGGGCACCCCAGTTCACCCAACGAAGCCAAATCTTCATCCGTCCATCCATCCTTTCTTCCTTTTCTTTTATGGCAGGGTCTCCCACAGGCCAGGTTGGCCTTCCACTAAGTAGTCTCCACTGCCTGAGTGCTGGGACTACAGCAGCAGACTCTCTGCCCGGAGAATGAAGTGCTGGGGGCTGAGCCCTGAGTCTAACACATACTAGAAAGGCACTCTACCAACTGAGCTACAGATGGTTTAATTTTTCAGTTTTTATTTTAGTTTTGAGACAAGGTCTTCATACCTGCCCAGGCTCTGCCTCTGTCTCTGGAATGTTGGGATTATGGGCATGTACCACCATCACACCTGGCTTAAGCCTGAATCATTTTTGTTTTTTCGAGACAGGGTCTTGGTGCACATGGTTCTGGCTGGTCTCGTAGACAGCAGGTCACCCAAGGTGGCCTCCAATTCTCAATCCCTTTCTCTCCTAAATGCTCAGCTGGACCTTGCAAGCACTAAGGGAAGCCAGGTATGGTTATGAATGCGTGTAACCTCAGAACTTGGGAGATGGAGTCAGGAGACCAGGACATCAAGGATAGCCTGGGCTACAACATTAGGTTTGAGGGCAGCCTAGGCTACAAGACCATGTCTGGAAGGAAAGTGAATTAACCTCAAACCACTTTCCAGATGGCCTCCACATTCAGCTCTCCCTGCCGACGAGGTCTTGCAAAGTGCTGACTGGCTGTGTGCCAGGCACACCAGCGTACACTCAGGCTACGGCAGTGGACAACACCGGGTCCTTTAACAGTGTCCAAGCTTAAATGTGCATCAGATACATGTAACTGCAGGCATCATCAGGCTTGGTGGGTGCCCTGGGACCTAACCAAGGGCATCCAGAAGAAAGTGGCCACTTCTTACTGAGTCTGGGTCTTGGTCTATAATAGTCCGGGCTGGCCTTGGACCCCTGGGCTCAAGAAATCCTCCTGTCTTTTCTTTGGAGTAGCTGGGACATCAGATATGTTACATTGTGACTGACCAGGAAGCAAGCCTTTGGTTTGTTGATCTCTTTTCTTTTCCTTTCCTTCTTCTTCTTCTTTCTTTCTTTCTTTTTTTTTTTTAAAGACATGGTTTCATGTAACCCAGGCTGGCTTTAACTCACTCTGTAGCTAAGGGTAACCTTAAATTCCTTATTCTCCTGCTTTCACATTCCAAGTAAATTTGCTACCAAGCCCATTTTAAGATATCATTTTTAAACAATTGATTAATTGGGTACGTGTGTGCTGGGGGGGTGTTGGTTGTGCAGGTCCATCTGATGTGGAGGTCCGAGAACAACCTTGGGTGTTGGTCCTTTCCTTTCTACCCAGTGTGTAGAAGCACGAGTTTCTGGAGACGCTCTTGTGTCTGCCCCCCATTTCCCATAGGTGTGCTGGGGTTATAGACCCAGTATTGCACCCAACTTCTTACACGAGTCGTGGGGACCTGATCCCGGGTGCCGGAGGGTGCAGTAAGTGCCTTTATCCGTTGAACCTTCTCCCCAGCGACAGAAGCAGGTTTTAAGCCATGAAATCTGCATTCGCTGTGGAATGCCTCCATGCAGTCCTTTTCCAGCTGGCTACAAGAAAGGAGTCCCTTCTCCCAGGCTGTTTACCCAAACGGGGTTTGGAGGTCCGGCCCACTCAACCAGAACAACCAAAAGAAACAGTGGAAGAAAGAGACAAAATATCATCGTTTGCAGATAAAGACTAGGAAACACATGGTGGGGGGATTGTAAACTGTTACTAGAAGATAAAGACTAGGAAACACCTGGTGGGGATTGTAAACTGTTACTAGAAGCAGGTAAATGTGACTACAAACACAACATAAAACACAACATAAAATTGGGCTAACGGCCAAACAGCACTCATTCACTACAAAAGAAGACACAGTAACTACATGATAGAGAGCACTCCTGCAGCCAGGAATGCGCCCCCATGTTATCAGCCACACCCGGAGGAAGTGTGCACACCCCTTCCTTCACAGCAGAAGATGCTTGTACTGATTCAAATCATCATCTTTATCAACCAGAAAAAACTGACTGAGGGCAATCCTATAAAATACATGGCCTGTTCTCTTTTTTTGAAAAAATGTCATGCAAGGAAGAGTGGGAAAAAATGTATAGCTCAATAAAAAAAAGTTCAAAAAAATGTCATGGTCAATAAAGATTAAAAGGCTGAAGATCTGTTGTGGGTTACAGGGACTGAAGTATGTGACAATAAACACAACGCTCAGGCAAAGGTGGCGCAGGCCTAATATACCAGGAGCACAAGAGGGGCCGTCCAGCAGCATGTCTCCTGGCTAGGGCTCTGGAGGTCCTGGGGCTCAATCCTTAGTACTACAAATGAATGAATTCACTCACACACACAAATACACACACACACAGACAGACAGACAGACTAGGTCCACTGCCAGGGTCAGAACACCCTAAAAGATGTTATTGGGACAGCTGAAAACAATTGGTCTGTGGGGCTCCAGTCCTCCCTGAGATCTATCTACACATTTACTGGCTGCCTGGTTGCCTATGGAGGACACATCTCCTTCAGTGGTGCAGCCACTGGAAGGGGCCCAAGCTCTTGGAAACAATCCCTCGTCCATGCTCACACAGAAAACCCTAAGGAAACTCACTGGGTCACCACAAGGGAAAAAAAAAAAGGCACAAAAGCAGAAGGCAAACCAGCTGGGAAGAGGAAGGGTGATCCAGAGAAATGGAAGAGGGAAATGGAGGGTCAATAAGACCAAAATTCATTATATGCATATATGAAGATGTCATAACAACACCCATTAAAATGTGTAGTTGATATGTGCTAATAAATAAAACAGCCGAAAAGATTGTTATACAGACTACTGGGTCAGTTTCCTATCAACATCAACTTCTTGAAGTTCTATAAAAAATTCTTACTCACAGAAAAATGTATGTTGCAATATTAAGGGGAGAAAAGAGGCACTGGACACAGAATGCCTCCCTCTGCACACACAGGAAATGCCTGAAGACACAAGGCAGAAGCCCCACATGGAGAAATCCTGGCAGATGACTCAAGGGAGGGATCGCTACTCCCCCTACAACTGTCTAAGCTCCAGTGTTTCCAAACTCAGAACTTTGAAAATAAACTGGTATTATAACATACCAAAGAAACACACAAACATCCAAATACCTACCTTCCCTATACATGAACATAAATCATCTATAAACGCTGAAAACAATGTGTCAGCAAGATGGCTCAGAGAAAGGGTCCTGGGGCCTGCCATCAAGCCTGGGATCCATAAGACGGAAGGAGACAACTGGTTCCCGAAAGCTGTCTTCTGACCTCCACATACTTGTTTCTCTGCTGATACACACTAAACTAAATGTAATCATAAGAAAAGTATATTTTTAATAAAACAACAACAACGAAAAGAAAACAACAGGGGAAAAAGATTCATTTGTATTCCCAAAGCAATACATGAAATACCTGGGTTTAAGTGTGACAAGAAAGTTGGGAGCTGGGTATAAAGAAAGCTGGTACTTCAGGCTTTTAAGTCTCAGTTTAATTAATGTCCTGCCCTGAAGGGAATGAAGGGTGATGGGCGGAGTCAGGAGCAGCTGGGGGTGGAGCCTGAAGCGAAGCCTAAAGGGCTATGTCTCCAAGGCCACAGGGCCCTCAGCTAAGCAACCTCAGCCAGTTCGGAAACCCACAGGCAGCGTGCACTGATAATATTGTCTGTCTGTTTTAAATAGGGTCTCACTTTTTGGTCCAGGCTAGCCTCGAATTCACATCCTCCTCCCTCGGCTTTCCGAATATGGGGGTTACAGGCAGGTGCTACCCCGCAGGTGCTACCATGCCTGCCTTTAAAACTTCACTCACAAACATAAGCATCTGGCAAGGCTTTGGTCCCCAGGCTGCAGCTGGCCACCCTCTTCTCAGATAGACGGGCCAGTTGCTCAGCCAGTGAGCTGCTGTTTCCTTCTGTCTGGGCATGCTGCCCTTTCCTGGAGAGGCCAGGAACAGAGCCCTGCTCACAGTCACGAGTGGAAGTGAGACTGGTTGCTCTCTTCCCTCTATCAGCCATCAGCCATGCAGATTCCGCTGAATTGCACAGGGCAAGCTGGGGCTGGTGCAACCACCAGATGCAGCAAGCTCTGACCTCAAGAGACTCTTAAGCAACAGCCAATACTCATCCCACCACCTACTCACCTGCCGTGGCAGGGCAAGGGCACTGTGAGAGCTTGGCAGGCACCTGGGCATGGTGGTACACACCTATAACCCAGCACTCGGAAGACTGATAAAGGAGAATCATAAGTTCAAGGTCAGCCTGGTCTACAACAAGAAAACCTATCTAAAAAGCAAACACACACACAACACCAGCAACAACTGCTTGTTAGGTAAATGCACCTGGCACGGCAGGCTGAAAGAGACAGGCAGACACACAATAGCCACCTACCTGTCAGTCCTACTATCTGCAAGGACAGGGATGAGATGCTGAGGAGTTGGACTCCAATGGAGTTAAGATGCCCAGGATGAACAGTGACACCACCATAAAAAACAACTCCTGGCTCGAGAGATGGCTCAGTAGGTAAAGCGACTGCCATGCAAGTGTGAGGATCTGAGTTCGAATCCCCAGAACCCACATAACACCAGGCATGGACAGGAGGCATCTCTAATTCAAGAGCTCCTATAGGGAGGTAGGAGATCTAAACAGAAGAATCCTCTGCTGTGACAGGGATAAACTGGTGCACTGCAGTGCTCAGCAGCAGGGAAACCTGTGGCCCTGAAGCTGCATAAAGAACTCTGGGGGACAGCCTGCACCTATGGCTGCTCAAGTGTAAATGAAAAGCTGAACAGAAAAAACAAAAAGCAAGCAAACAAAAACACCAGTGTCAATGCTCAATGCAGCTGGAGAAAGTTCTAGATTCTCCAGGGCATCCCTTGCTGGTCAATCTAGGGTAAGGGAATGGGAAATGTGCCCACGCTGTGATCTATAGACAAAAACGCCCAGGAAAGGGCAGCTGAGCATTGAGCAGTGTTCTATGTGCTGGGATTAAACCAAGGAGCAAGCATTTTTTGACTGATGTGGCTGAAATCAGAGGCAGCTGGATATTCCTGAGTATTCCTGGGGGAAGGATGTTTTCTTCCAGCTTCATTCCCAGAGCAGGGCCCTACCTGGGAGGCAGACTGGATCTGTGCTTCCCAGGGACAGAATGAGGAGCCCGTCACCTCCACAGGGTCCCCTTTTCTGCAACCTAGGGCCAAGGTGGCTGGCAGATGGCTTCCAGCCTCACTCCTTCTACACCAGCTCCCAAGTGCTGCTGGGTTCACAAGTCACTCTCAATCCGTGCCTTACAGCCAAGGCCTCTTGGTAACACAAGGAGGCTCCTCATGTGTCACATGCACTGCCAATCACATGGCAGAGCGGCACTTCTGAGAGGGCTTTCCAGTCCCAGCACCCTATATTGCCTGTGAGTCTGGTTTATCTGCTGCCCATCACAATCACCATGAAGGAACATATAGCCCCCTACAGAGGAGGTGACATACCATTTCAACTATACACAAGGAAGTCGTATATTTTCTTAAAAAATAATTTCAGTGCTAAAGACTAAATCCAGCATCTTCTATGTGGTAGGCACATAGACTACCACTGAGCCACACCCCTAGCCACTCACTGTGGGATTCTAGGTAGGTGATCCACTACTGAACCATATCCTCAGGCCCCAGGTCAGGCTCAACCATGCAGTGAGTTTGAGGCCAGGTCAGGCAACATGAGACCTTGTCTCAGAAAGAAGAACAACAAAACTATGCTGCATCAAAAAGCTTGTTCCTATTAAGATCTACATTAAAAAAAAAAATCATTGGGACTGGAGAGATGGCTCAGTGGTTAAGAGCACTGGCTGCTCTTTCAGAGGACCCAGGTTTAGTTCCCAGCACCCACATGGCAGCTCACACCTGTCTGCAACCCAATTTATGCAAGGAACCTAAGGATAAAATGGCCTTTTCTTTATTCAGTAAGATGTAGAGAAACTGCAAAGTCTGCATGACTCACTCCAAGATTTCTCCCACCGCCAAGGTGCAGTGTCATAAACCCATGAGTGCCGGTGAAGGAATGAGCACCAGTACGAGACACAGTGAGGGTCTGAACGTGGAGCAAGCACTGAACACCAGTTCATGGATGCGGCTCAGGTTCTGCGTTGCAATGAACCCTAAAGAAGCCACTTGACAATTCCTGGTGAGAGATAAAAGCCAGGCAGGCACGCGCATCTGGCAAGTCACTCAAATGCTCCTCTGGTTTCCGGCTATGGTGCTGTGTGGCCAAATCTTCCCCATGTCCTCCAGCCAAAATAACATAACTCGGCAGACTGAGAGCAGAAGCAGCTCAGAGTTCCGCTGGCTCGTTACGGCAGACACGCAAGAGGCTTACGATAAACTGAAATAACTGGCTGGTGAGACGGCTCTGCAGGTAAAAATGTGCAGCTGGAGGCCTCTTGAGCAGAGTTCTACTGCCAGGACCCAGGGCAGGAGAGAAGCAATGCTTGGAAACCGTCCTCTGCCCTATGTATGTGTGGTGGCATGCAAGTCTGTACAAACACATGCACGCACATACTCACACAATAGTAATACATAAAATAAAATCAAAAACCCCAAAAGATCCAAAAGTGACAATACAACCAAACATACAATGCACCTTGTTCTAAATGGGACGTTTCATTGAGACAGGCTAGCCCAGAACTCAAAACCGTCCTCCAACTACCCAAATGATGAGGCAACCGCTGTGTTCCACCACATCTGGCCAAATATAGGGGTTTTTTTTGTTTTTTTTTCCTTTTCTTTTTCTTCATAGAAAATGTCCTTTTGGTTTTTTCTTGTCTGTTTTGTTCTTTGAGACAAGGTCTCGGTATAGCTTGTTTCAGCCTCAAACTTGCTATGTAGCCAGGGATGCCCTAGAACTTCTACTCCACCTCTCCAGTGCTGGGGCTCAGGCTCCTGCCACTCCCTGCTCCCTTGCGCATGTGCTTTCTCTCTCTCTCTCTCTCATTAACCAGCAACATTTTACCAGAAAAGCTAGAAACTTGGGAGAAATGACACTTTGAAAACCAATTACAGAATCTCTAAACCAGTTATAACAGGGCCCATATCCAGGAATCAAAGTTAAAGCATTTTTTCTATAATCCTCTCATTTTAATATGAAATGCCTTAAATGTAGGGTAATTATGGAAATGAGGCATGGATGCAATTTGAGTTGTCATTAATTTAGCAAGTTTATCCCCGACATTCACAAGATGCAAAAACAGCAAACAGCAAATCACTCGGTCTCCAAACCCAGCTCCTTTGCTTTCATTTCCACTTGTTAAAGCAGAGCTGGGTCTTCTTCCAAAGCATCAAGAAAGAACTCCCATTAGGTCTCTACATGGTCTGTATCAGCTCAAAATGGCTTCCACAAGCTCGGCACAAACTCAGTTAGGATGCACTACATGACCAACATCTTTCCTATGGACCGCTCTTCAAAATTATATGTTATATAATGACGATATATGTTAGATGGATGGACGGATGGATGGACGGACGGATGGATGGATGAATGAACAGATGAGATAGACAGACAGACATGAAATGCTGGCTGTGGTGGTGCACATCTGTGATCCCAGCAGTCAGGAGATGGAGGATCAATTCAGTCATCCTTAACTACAGAGGAAACTGAAGGCCAGCCTGGGTTCCATAAGACTCCATCCTCAAAAAAAGAGAATGGACTACATTTTTAGTGCAGAATTGTTGTGCCAGTATCTAATTCACTACATTCCCACAAACTTTCTTGTTTTAGTGTTTTGGAGACAGGGTCTTCTGTAGCTTTAGCTGGCCTTGAACTTCTTTCTGATCCTCCTGCCTCCATCCACTAGATGCTAGAATTACAGGTGTGCAACCCTGGAACAGAACACTGGGCTGTGCACACACTAGGCAAGCACTCACTCACTGAGTTGCAGCCCCAGGCCCCCACAGACCTTTTGGAAGCAACTCTGTAACCAGACCACAGTACAGTGGGCTGACAACCCTGACAAGAAATGGCAGGTGCATCCCAACAAACAAAAGCAAGCCTTCCTGTAGAAGGGTCTGTCTATCAGTCCTGACCTTATAAGTGCTCAGGCAATAGCTCTCCCTCCCCACCTCCCAGCATGCTGCACTCCAGCCCTCCTCCACCGAACCCAACAATCACCCCACCCCATACCTGTTCTCAGCCCTTTCATTTGGATCTTCCCCACTACAAGGTCCCAGGACCAGTGTTGCTGTCTCCTCTTCCAGGTGGCATCTGCTTCCCTTCCAGCTATAAGAGTATGAACCTCTAATCTCCTTCCTTCTGTGCTGCGCCAGGGTCCCTTCATGCAGACACTGGATAAGTAAAACCCCAGTTCTACACTCTTCAGCTTTGACCCCTGGAGAGGGTGACCTGATACCCTCTCCCATACTAATGGGCAAGATGAAGCTGAGCACCAACACCCATTCCTGCCTAACCTGCCCCATCCAGCAGCTCCCGGTGGGGGGGGGAGTGCACCAGGGTGGAGGACTCCAGAAGAAGAGGAATGCTGGGACCAGCCCTGGAGATGTTCAGCAACGGAAAGAAGTCAGAGGAACTATCCATCTTCACTAAGTCAGGCATCTTCAAATGATTTCAACATATCCTTCAGCTGCTAGCTAGCTGCTCAGTGACTTAAACTAATTGGCTACTGTCAACTGACCAGCTGGAAACAGCAAAGAACTGTCATGTATTTTTTTGCTAGGTCTGAAGCAATTCCTTGGGTAGCAAGGTGGTCATTACAATTGGTTATATTTTTATCAGGATGCAAATCTGATGGCTGTAATCTGTAACATACACCATCAGTCCTGGGCCCTGAGGCACAGCCCTTTAGTCCCTCTGACTACCAGATGCTGGCATCCAAATAAACCATGAAGAGTCCTAGTGACGACTCAGGGAGCTCGGGTAGTGACTGGCAAAAGCTGCTAACACAGGGTCACAGCCTGTTACCCCAACACTTGGAGGGGGAGGCAGGAGGCCCAGAAGTTTGAGGCCAGCCTGAGTCACATGAGTTCAGGGCTACTCAACATAAAGGGGTGCGGGGGTGTGGAGGTACGGGGATGTGGGGGAAGAGCTCAGCCAGTAGAGCCAAACAAACATGAGGAGCTGAGGCTGATCCCCAGAACCCATGTATAAAAGCCAGGCTTCGTGATACATGCTTATGATTGCAGCACTAGGGAGGCAGAGAAGGGACAGTCCCCAGGGCTCCTTGGCCAGCTGGCCTAGCCTACCTGGTAAGAACCAGGTTCAGTGAGACCCTGCCTCTAAACACAAGGTGGATAGCTCCTGATAAATGACACACACACATACACACTCACGCACACAAAATCTAATCTGATCAAGAAGACAGTTTGTCTCCTGACCGCACCAAAAACCAGTTAAGCGGCAGTTTTGACCAAAAAGAAAAGATAAAGATCAAACTGGAATTTGATCCAATCTCTAGGTTTGATCCAACATCCA
Organism: Ondatra zibethicus; assembly: GCA_004026605.1. Taxonomy (NCBI): domain Eukaryota; kingdom Metazoa; phylum Chordata; class Mammalia; order Rodentia; family Cricetidae; genus Ondatra; species Ondatra zibethicus. Next base: position 85,709 of record PVIU01002695.1, on the reverse strand, counting down.
TTTGTGCACAAAAAAAGAGAAGGTCTGCTCCTATCTCTGAAGAGGAGACATGGGACCTGCCAGGTACAAATGACCCTGGTCCTTCCAGGCCCCCTCAGCAAGAGTGTGAAGAGATAGAGGACACACGTCCTTCGGGGCTAGGGAGGTGGCTGAATGGGAATGTGCTCACTGAAGAGCATGAGGGCTTGAGCGCCATCCAAAACACTGTGGGCACTGAGCGGCGGTGGCGCTCACCTTTAATCCCAACACTCAGGAAGCAGAGACAGGCAGATCTCTATGAGTTCGAAACCAGTCTGGTTTATAGAGGGAGTTCCAGGAGAGGCTCAAAGCTACAGAGAAACCCTGTCTCAGAGGAAAAAAAAAATCAGGGTGGACTTGTGATCTCAGAGCTAGGGAGATAGAGAGGAGGATCCCTGGGACCCGAGGGCAGCCATTCTAGCCTAATTGATGACCTCCAGGTTCTGTGAGAGATTCTATCTTAAAACAAACAAACAAACAAAAAAGAAAGTAAAGAAAGACATAAAACTCCTGAGAAATGACACCCAAAGTTGATCTCTGAGCCCTATCTACTCACGCACATGTGCACATGTACCCCATACATAGTTACGCAGGCACACATGCACACAAGAGAAGAAGACAGACAGCCCCATGCCTGGACCTTATTTGGACTTTGCTTCTAGTAAATCCTGGGTGAGAAATCAGAACATTGAGAAACAGTGGGGTTCTGAGTGAGTACTGCCAACAGGAGAGCTTACTATTTCTTTTATAGGTGGGATGAGCCGCTGTGGTGACCTTTCTCTCCTTTTAAAGGATCCTTATCTTTCTCAGGGCAACACGACACCTACAATTTGCTTCTAGATTAAGCATAACTGGGGAGGAAGATACGGAGTAGTGGAGTAGCTGTAAGACAGCCACTGTGGATGCTGGGTGCTGGGCACATGGAAGTTCAATACTCAGTGTTTTTATTTTTCTTCAACAGTGGGGATCAAACTCGATCCCTTGCCCAGCATGACCAGGGAACTTGAAGCAAGCGTTCTGCTGTAGCACTAGAGCAGGAAGAGCTAAGAAGGGGTAAATGCACCTTTCAAGTTCAACAACCAATTCCAAAGCAAACGGAAAAAAGAAACAGATAGACACCATGACCAACACAGACACACATACACTTGAGTGCACAGGTAAGGAAGCTCACTCAAGAAGAGGGTGAATCAAACTCGAGACACAAATACGACCTGGTGATATAAGCCTGTTATCCCAGCTATTCTGCAGACAGAGGCAGGAAACTGAAAGTTCAAGGGAACCATGGACTACTTAGTAAGAACTTGTCTCAAAATAAAAAATGAAAAGAGGGCTGGAGGGTGTGATTCAATGGTACAGCAACTACCCAGAATTCCCCAGTGAGGGGCTGGAGTGTGGGTCAGTGGCAGACCACCTGCCTAGAATCCCCCAGTGAGGGGCTGGGGTGTGGCTCAGTGGTAGAGCCCCTGCCTAGAATCCCCCAGTGAGGGGCTGGGGTGTGGCTCAGTGGTAGAGCCCCTGCCTAGAATCCCCCAGTGAAAGGCTGGGGTGTGGCTCAGTGGTAGAGTGCTTACTTAGCAAGTACAAAGCCCTAAGTTTGCTCCCCAGTACACCTCTGCCTGTACACCAGCAGCTGTGGGTGGTTCTCCACCCAAGGATCAAACACCAGCTATGTGAGGAGACACTTTCCCTGACAACAGTAACTGAAAGTACTGAAGGTTTGAAGATATACTTCTAGTAACCATTGGGGCTGGATTCTGGTTTCTCTCCTGTGTGGGAGATGCCTAGGAGAATGTGTGGTGTGTGCAAATGTCACCCATATGGCTGTCACTGTCATCTATCCTGAGGGTGGAGTAGAAGGCAGCTAAGGATGGCGCTGCTTTGGGAATCAGTGTGGGCGTCCACAAGGGACAAAACTGCCAAGCCTGGAGCTACTGGGGCTTGCTGAAGGCAGGTAATGGTTAAGTCAATGAAATTCTAATGCAAAACAGGCTAACAAAACAAGAGGTAGGCACAGAAAAAAATTGCCATTATTTCCAGATCACTAATGAACTTTTCATTTCAAGATAAAAATTGGGGGGAGGGAAGTGAGCTTTGGTGCTGGAGAGTGGTCTCTCTGGTGGTGAAGTGCCAGCAAGTATGAGGACTTCAGAGCCCTAGCACCCAAGCAAAGGATGGGTACACACGTGAATACACACCACCCACACACACACACACACACACACACACACACACACACACACACACGCACGCACACAGTATACCTACAACTGCCTTGCTCTGAACTCACTGGAGTATCTGGATTATTTTCAATGTCAACATGCTGAAATAGCACTCTAACCCAAAACTTGACAACATCCTGTCCTATCCATGATACCATTTCTTTTGGAGCTCCCTAGGTCAAAAACCACGGGAGACCCCCAGAACTGCTCAGCTGGCCTGCTGACAGGCTTTTCTGAAGTGGGACAGATACGCCATCCAATGCTGGTTTTCCTACTGCACACTGGCTATGACTCTGCGGGCATGGACTGTGCTCAGAAACATTCCCCGAGTCAAACACACGCAGCTGGCGTAGGGAGACAGCTCCGTTGGGGTTTGCCACACAGGCATAAGACCTGAGTTTAATTCTGAGAAGTCACATAAAGAAGCTAGACATGTTGGTTTGGGATCACAATCCCAGCGCTCAGGAGGCTGGAAGAGAGATAGCCCTGGGACTTGCTAGCTAGCCAACCTAGACATCTAGATTCGGTGAAACACCTTACCCCGCAAAACAAGGGAAAGGCTAAATGAAGAAGACATTCAAAGTTGACTTCTAGTCTCCACACATGAACATACAGTCAGGCGAATGGGTTGTGTGCACATGCACACATGCATACACGCACACACTCTGCACCCATCTAAAGGGCTGCAGGGCTCAATGGTAAATCCCTTCCCTGCCAGCTAAGCCACCATGCTCAGACACGTACCCACTACACATGCCAGCTTCTGAGAGACAGATTTCCAGGTACTGCACACAACATCATTTCAAATATAGCAGCCTTGGCCCTGATCAGTAGATGAACAGGACTCTGTGGTTTGAAACTTTGCCCACCATGGGGAGGCAATCCCACGCGAAAGAAAGTCTTTTATTCTAAAGGCAGGGAGTGGGGCTGGGGAGAAGTCAGTGAGTAAGAGCGCTTGCCGCACAAGCAAGAGGGCATGAGTTTGAATCCCCGGCACCCATATAAAAAGCCAGGTGTGGTTTCCTGTGAGGCTGCAACCCCGGTGCTGTGGGGGTGGAAACAGGAGGATCACTGGGGCTTGTGGCTGCCAACCTAGCTCCAGGTTCCGTCTGAGACTCTTCCTCGGAGAATAAGGTAGAGAGTGACAGAGCAAGACGCCCAGTGGCCTCTTCCTTTGACTTCTGCATGTGCAGCCCCATCCCTAACGATACAGTAAGCTAGACTCTGGCAAGGGTGGTTGGGATAAGAACCCTAAGAAGACAGTGGGTTGAGGTGTTTCCAGAACCTGAGTTACAGGAAGGAGCCCAAGGAAGATGGAGAGAAAAATCATCTGTCAACTTCTCAGGCCCAGGAATGCAGTTAATGACCCATTGACTGAACGATTGTTCCTCCAGGCAATCTGGCTTTATTTTCTTTCGGTGGTGGGGATGGAACCCAGAGTCTTGCATGAGCTAGGGAAGCAAGCGGTCTACCTCTCGGCTACAGTCCAGCCCTTGTACACTCAACAGGGACACAGCTTTCTGGTTTGGGAAAAGAAGGTGACATTCCTTCTCACACCTTAGTAAGATGACTCACTGTTGGTGTTCAAAGTTATTCAGTCGGAATCTATAATATATCTGGACCCTGGGAAGGCGGACATACAACGGCAAGTACTCAAGACCTGGGAACGACCCCAGCAAAAACTCCACACTCAGGGAGCTCATAAATGTGAGTAACGAGACAGACACTCACACCTGGCCATGAACCTTGTCAAAGGAACACTAGTGAGAGTTAGAAGCAATTACTGAATAGAAAAAGAAAGTGCTGGGAAGGAAGCAATTAACATGGCTTTCCCCTAGTAGTAAGATCTTAAGGTCCTGGACCTCGAGGGTGACAGAGGACTAGGAATAATGGGAGCTTAGAAGATGGTAAAGTAGGCATGGTGTCGAATGTCACAGGAGCAGTGAGCCTAGGACCTGGGACGAGCTACGGATCTGTACTTCTCACCATGTTCTGGGGGTAAATAGAGGCACAGCACTTCCTGCACAGATACTAGATGTAAAGTCGCTGCCTCCAGACTTGCATGGACTGTCTCCCAAGCAAGGCAGCTCCCTGGACCATACACCTCCCGGGGAACACCCTCCCAGGCAGGGGTAGGGTCAGCTCATCAGTCCTTCCAGGTCCAGGCCAAGGAAGTGAACACTGGGGTCCTGACCTATGGCAGTCAAGGACAGGAGTGTACCTAGATTACTCAGACCACGAGGGTTAGGAGTGGCCCTGGTGGCTCTGCCTAAATGGAATCAGGGTTGAGGGCCATGGGTGGGGGGAAGAGCTATGGTAGAGTTCAGGCTGAGCGGGGTCTCATGCTGCCAGGGGAAAGCTAAGGGTCAGGGAGTGACCCTGGAGGAGGGGAGTGTTTTGGGGCTGGAAGAATCTGGGGTGACCCAGAGAGTACAGACTAGGTTAGATGGAGATCAGGGTGAGTTAACATTCTCAAGTCAACGGGGGTCAGAGATGACTTCTGTCTGGAGGTTTAGGCAGGGTGAGATTAGGGATTAGGGGTGGCCCTAGGGCTCTCAGGTTAAGTAGAGTCAGGGGTAACTGCTCCTGGCTGGTAAGGTAAGGGTCAAGAGTGAACCCAGGTATTGGGAGGCAGGTGGAATTAGGGGCAACCTGGGTTCAGAAAGTAAGGGACCAGCATGGGAGGGGTGGAGGCCAGATGGAGTAGAGAAGTGAGTGTGTGTGGGGGGGGGGGTTAACGTGAACCCCAGTGTTTAGGCCTGTCCAGGGTCGGAGTGATAGGGGTTTTCAGGATGAGTGGGGTCTGAGTTTGGTCCTACCAGTCAGTCAGGGCCCACCCGGGGATAAGGGTCCAGTGAGCTAACAGGGGGTCAGGCTTAACCGGGTCGTGATTAAGATCACAGGGTCAGAGAGCCAGGTGATGGTCGAGATCACCGGTATCTTAGGGTTCAGGCTTAGCTGGGTGGAGAAACGTGGTAGCCAGGTGGTCAGACCAGGTGGGATCAAGATCAGTCAGTGTAAGCAGGGATTCAGAGCTAGATGGGGTCAAGACTGGGAGATGTCTAGGTAATCAGAGCCGGGTGGAGTCGAGATTGGAGAGGCTAGTGCCTGGCAGGGTCGAGATGGGGGAGGAAGTGACCAGGGGCTAGGACCCAACAAAAAACGAGATGGGATGGGGAGGAGGAGCGACCCAGAGGCCAGGCCAGAAGGAGTCGAGTTGAGGGGGTTTACCAGGGGTTCAGGCCGGATAGGGTCGAGATCAGGGGGTGACAAGGGAGCAAGCCGGGTGGGGTCGAGATCAGCGGGTGGCCAGGAGGTCCAGGCCAGATCCGGAGAGGGGTGACCCGGGGGGGGTGGCGCCGCACTCACTGTTGGGGCAGCTGAAGGGCTGGCGCTCCCCGCCTCTGGAAGGCCCCGTCCACGAAGACACCGTTCTTGCCGAGGCAACGCAGATAGAAGTGAGGTTCCTGGAAGCTGAGCTGCAGGTGGCGCCGAGAGATGAAGCTCGACAGGCCCATGCTCAGGTCCACCGAGCCCTGCGACGAGTTGCGGCCGATGGTGACGCTGGGCTGTCGCATCAGAAACTCGAACTCCCGGCCCTCCAGGCGCGCTAGAGCCGGCCCGGGGCTCTGGCGCACGGAGGCGGCGGCCGCGGCCACCAAGGCAGGCGCGGCGGTGGTGGCAGTGGCGGCGGTGGAGGGCACCGGGCCGGGGCCGGGACCGGGCACCGCGGGCGCCACAGGCGCCGCGAGCGGCCCGGGCGGAGGCTGCGCCGGCGGCGGCGGGGATGCGGTGGCCGGGAAGGCGGCGGCCGCGGCCGCGGCGCATAGCACGGGGCTGCAGGGAGCGGAGCGCAGCGCCAGCAGGGCGCGGGCGCCGCTGTCCTCGCCGACTTCGGCCATGTTCGCGCAGGTCCGAGCGGCTCCGGCGGCGGCCGAGGCGGCGCGGGGCGGGGCGGGGCGGGGCGGAGCGCGCGGAAACCCGGACTGGATCGCGGAGCGGAGCTGGGGTGCTGCAGAACCCCTGACGCTGCGCGCGCAGCCTCCACCTTGGGGAGGGCGGGTACAGAGAGGCCGAGAGTCAAAGAGCCCCCTCCTCCCGCTCTGAAGTGCGCGCGATGGTGTTTCATTCACGACGTTTTTAGGGGTGTCCTACTGGGGCTGCAGGTCAAAGTTGCCCTTGGATGCTTGTGATGGTCTTAGCTAATCGCCGATCGCTTCTGCACGGCTGTTCTTTGTGGTTTCGCTTTTTTCTTTTATAATGTTGCAAATTACATTTTATTCATTCATGTATTTGCTTGTGGCTCACCATACCTGGGTGTGTGTGTGTGTGTGTGTGTGTGTGTGTGTGTGTGTGTGTGTGTGTGTGTGTGTGTGTGTGTGTGTGTGTGTGTGTGTGTGTGTGTGTGTGTGTGTGTGTGTGTGTGTGTGTGTGTGTGTGTGTGTGTGTGTGTGTGTGTGTGTGTGTGTGTGTGTGTGTGTGTGAGATTAGATTAGAGGGGACAGCTTTCTGGTCTGTTCTCTCCTATCCTGTGGGTTCTGAGGATGGAATTCAGGTCGAGCTTGGTGACAACCTTTACCTACTGAGATATCTTGTTGGTCCTTGTTTTGTTGTTGTTTGAGACACTATCTCATACCCAGGCTAGCCTGGTTTAGCTACCTAGACCAGGCTGGCTGCAAATTTTCCTGCTCAAGCATTACAGGTGTGTGCCACCAAGCCTGTCCTTTTAATTAAGTAATTAATTAACATTTCATACAGGGTCTCTTGCTATGTAGCTCAAACTCGCTTCCAACTGGTGACCCTTCTGGCTTAGGCTCCCAGAGTCTTGCTGGAGTCACAGGTGTACACCACCACACCTGATTTCACGTTGTTCCTTTAAGGTGAACAGCTCTGATGCTTCCTAGAGACTATGGACACCCTGGAGATGGACGGTAGTTGAAACATTAAATGATGAATTTGGCAGCATGTTCATCCCTTGAGAACTTCAAGGTTCTGCACTGGGATGCTAATTCAGTCAATGCTTCCTCCAGGAACACACACACACACCCGCGCACAACCACACACGCACGCGCGGGTTTTCTCAACTTAATGACTATGAAGGAGTTGACGCAGTTGGTAAAGTGCCTGATTCATTCATACTCCAGGACTGGAGTTCATTCCCCAGTACCAACTTCAAAACCCATTGAGAGCTTCTGTGATTCCAGCGCTTTAGGGTGGAGCCAGACAGATCTCTGAAGTTCATTGGCCAGCCTGCCTAGCCAATCAATGAGCTCCACGTTCATGTGAACCACTGTCTCAAAACAAAAACAAAAACAAAAAACGAAACAACAACAACAAAAAAGATAGAGGCAGGCTGTGGTAGTGCACAACTTTGATCGCAGCACTCAAGAAGCAGAGGCAGGCTGATCTCTGTGAGTTCCAGGCCAGTCTGGTCTACAGAGCGAGTTCCAGGAGAGTCAGTACTGTTACACAGAGAAACCTTGTTTTGAAAACCCAAACCAAAAAAAAAAAAAAAAAAAGAGAGACACACTTACACACTTGTGCACTCAAGTGCACGTACGCGCACACACACAAGAATTTTTAAAAATAATGATCATGAGAACAGAGACGTAGGTCCTGCCCTCAGTGAACTTCAGGACTAATGAAGAGACAGATATGGATTAAGGACCCATAGAAATCATTGTAATGCTCACAGTTATACAGGGTGTATGTTGACAGGGTGCATGGCAGAGTGTTGGGGCTGGGGGCAGAAGGAAGCGGGAGGGGGCGGGTCAAGGGCAGGTAGAAGGGAGATTATGGTGAAAAACGTCCCTGCCCTACTGAACTCCCATTCTGAGCCCAAACAGGGGAGCCTATCACCCTGTTATAAAGCTTCTCAACCTTCCTAATACTCAGACTTCATAACTGTAACCTTGCTACTGTTATGAATTGTAATGTAAATATCTGATATGCAGGGAAGGGGTGGGAGGGTGGGGGTTTCATGATCCATAGATTGAGAACCACTCTCAGGAGGGCTACAATGAGAGAGAAGAGTGTTTGAGAGGCAGGGGACAGAGGTTTCTTGGTTTTGGTTTAGGTTTTGCTTTGTTTTAGATTGGTCTGTTGGGTTTGTTTGTTTGTTTGAGACCAGGTCTCTTGTAGCCCAGGCTGGCCTTGAACTTGCTCTGCAGCTGAAGTTGAATTCCTGGTCCTCCTGTCTCCACCTCCAAAAGCTAGCTTGACGGGTTCTCATTTTCATGATTTTCAGTATGAGCATTGAGTCGAGGGCCTTACGCATGCAAGCGCTTTGGCACTGAGCTATGCCCCACCCCTTTAACATAATATTCTGTTTCATTTTATTTTATTTATTTATTATGTGTGTGCAGGTCAGAGAGCAACTCTCCTTCCACCAGGTGGGACCTGGGGAATAACACTTGGGTCCTCAGCCTTGGTGGCAAGCCCCCTTACCCGCCAAGCCATCTTGCCAGCCTCCCATCGTGACTTCTTGCATTTTCCATTTTCAATCAGGTTCCGCCTAGTTCTCCAAACTGGTTTTATTCTCACGCTGCGACCCAGATAGATCTTGAACCTGAGATGCTCCTGCCTCAGCCTTCACAGTAGCTAGGCAGGATTACATGCCCAAGTCACCAGACCTGGCTCAGAGACACAGTCTGGGAAACTGTGACAAATGAACCTGATTGAGGGGAAGGACAGTGGGAGCAGGGCTGAGGAACCTCTTCCCCAAGTGAGGATTCTTGAACCAGAATCCGGAGGATGCGCTGACACTGGCTGGGGCTGGAGGCGAAGTATGGGAGGAGAGCTTACAGTCAAAGAGTGTGCATGTTAAACCCTGGAAGTCCTGTACTCAGGAGGGATGGATAGAAGGTCACCGTGGCCATGAAAGAGCAACCAGTTCATCTGAATTAGATGAGGGAAGGGCTGTGTAGGACCCCAAGAGCCATGAGAAGCACACCCATGTGCTTGTAAAGAAGTCACCCTGAGCCGGGCAGTGGTGGCACACGCCTTTAATCTCAGCACTCGGGAGGCAGAGGCAGGCGGATCTTTGTGAGTTCGAGGCCAGCCTGGTCTATAAGAGCTAGTTCCAGGACAGGCTCCAAAACTACAGAGAAACCCTGTCTTGAAAAACCAAAAAAAAAAAAAAAAAAAAAAAAAAAAAAAAAAAAAAAAACCAAAAAAAAAAAAAAAGTCACCCTGGATGCCATGGAGTTTGACTAAAACAGTGGTCAAAGTGGCTGTGGGATGCTGGTTAGGATACTGCTAGACTAAATAAAGCAGCTTTGAGGAGAAATATGGGGAAAAGCCAACAGTCCCAGAAATACTGAACACACATACACACATTTTTTTATAATTTACTGTTTTTAATTGAGCAATACATATTTTCCCACTCCCCTCCCTTCCTCCCCGCTCCCCTTCTACCCTTTCCCCATGCCCCCCCCACACTCCCAATTTTCTCAGATCTTATCTTTTTCTCCTTCCTATGTAGATCCATGTATGTCTTTCTTAGGGTCTTCTTGGTTGTCTAGGCTCTCGGGTTGTGGACTGGAGGCTGGTTATTCTTTATGTCTAAAAGCCACCACTTAGGAGTGAGTTCATATGATGTTTGTCTTTCTAGGTACAGGTTACCTCATTCAGTGTGGGTTTTTCCTAGTGCTGTCCATTTGCCTGCAAATTTCAAGATGTCATTATTTTTTTTTTTTTACCGCTGAGTACTACTCCATTGTGTAAATGTACCACATTGTCCTTATCTATTCTTCAGTTGAGGGGCATCTAGGCTGTTTCCAGGTTCTGGCTATTATGAATAATGCTGCTATGAACAAAGTTGAGCACATGTCCTTGTGGACATGAGTGTGCATCCTTTGAGTATATGCCCAAGAGAAGTATTGCTGGGCCTTGAGGTAGATTGATTCCTAATTTTCTGAGAAATCGCCATACTGATTTTCAAAGTGGCTGTACAAGTTTCACTCCACATCCTTTCAGGAAGTTCAGTGTTTTTTTTTTAAAGATGTATTTATTTATTATGTGTACAGTGTTCTGGCTGTATGTATGCCTACACGCCAGAAGAGGTCACCAGATCTCATTACAGATGGGTATGAACCACCATGTGAGTACTGGGAATTGAACTCAGGACCTCTGGAAGAGGTCTTAACCAGTGCTCTTAACCACTGAGCGCCATCTCTCCAGTCCCAGTGTGGTTGGTTTTATGTTGAGGTCTTTGATCTGTTTGGACTTGAGTTTTGTGCATGGCAATAGATAGAATTTGTATTCTTCTACAGGTTGACATCCAGTTATGCCAGCACCATTTGTTGAAGATGCTTTTTTTTTCATTTTATAATTTTAGCTTCTTTGTCAAAAATCAGGTGTTCATAGGCACACACAGTTTTTAAAGTTCAGCATAAGTCAGGTTGGTGGCACACACTTGTAATCCCATTGATCAGTAACCAGAGGCAGGGGAATCTCTTAAGAGTACTCAGTCAACCCAAGTTCCATAGTGAGAGTCTGCCACAAACAACCACCAAGGGCTGAGGAGATGGCTCAGTCACTAAACTGCTTGCTGTGAAAGCACGAAGGCCAGAGTTTGAGTCCTAGAACCCAGGAGAGAGGGAAAATCCCGCATGGTGGCCCATGCCTGTCATCCCACCACAGGGATGGTGGAGACAGGGGGATGCCTGGGGCTTGCTGCCAGTCTAGCCTTACAGAGACCCTGTCTTATGGGAGGTGGATGTCATTTCTGAGGGTGACACCTGAGCTCTTCCTGTCTCCATGTACACACACATGTGCACACACAAACACCCCTACATACATAAAGTACCTGCACTCACACACAACTTCTACCATCAGACACTGAATCCCATTTCCGGGCATATCCCAAAGAACTGAAAGCAAAGTGTGAGGGAGATATTTACATACAGTAAAGCTGTGTTCGTGATAGCTTTACTCACAATAGCTAGAATGTGAAATGAAGTCAAGAATTTAAGCCAGGTGGTGGTGGTGCACATCTTTAATCCCAGCACCCAGGAGGCAGAGGCAGACAAATCCCTGTGAGTGGTCAGCCTGGTCTACAGAGTGAGTTCCAGAACAACTGGAACTACACAGAGAAACCCTGTCTTGAAAAAACAAACAAACAAACAAAAAAATACACACACACACACTAATCATACATCTAAGGGAATATTAGCCTGAAAGGGAAGGAAAATGTGATACCAGCTGCAACATGGATGAATCTTGATGATACAACATCGAGGGAAATAAGCCAGACCTGAAAGAACACAGGGTCTAATGTAGCCTAGGCTGGCCTGGAACTCACTATGTAGCTGAGGATGACCCTAAACTTCTGGTCCTCCTGCCTCTACCTCTGAGTGCTAAGATTGCAGGCATGTGTCACCACACCCAGTTTGGGCAGTGCTGGGGATCGAACCCAGGGCATCATGCATGTGCTAGGCAAGCACTCTACCAACTGAGCCACATTCCCCCCAGCTCCTACAGTTCCACTTATATGAGGCCCAAAGACTGGGCACGTTCACAGAGGCTAAAAATAGAATGGTGGGAGGCAAGGGTTTGGAACGGGGGGGATAGTGTTTCGGTGGGGACAGAACTTCAGTTAGAAGGCTGGAGAGTTGAGATGGACAGTGTTGGTGACAGCACAGTGTTTGTTTGCTATCTGACTTTCCTTAAGACAGTCTTACATTTGTAGCCCAGGCTATCTATCTGGAATCCTTCTTGTAGCTCAGGCTGGCCTTGAATTCATGGTAATCTTTTGACTCAGCCTCCCCAGTGCTGGAATTACTGGCCACTGTGCCTGATGGTTGTACCACAGTGTGAATTTAAATCTTTTAGTGTGTGTGTGATATGTAGGTACACCCGGTGTATGCAGGCATGCTCCCCACCTCACCCCCACCCAATCTGTTCATGGGACACTAGGAGTCGTGCTCTATTACTGTCTGCTTTTGTTCCTTGAGACACTGGACCTGGAGCTATCTTGGTGGCTAGCAAGCCCCAGCCATCTCCTGCCCTGCTCCCATAGTACTAGGGTGGCAAGTGTGTGTCAAGACATACCTAGATTTGGTGCTGGGGATTTGAACTCAGGTCCTCATGCTTGTACAGCAAATGCTCTTACCCACCGAACCATCTCCTTAGTCCTAATGTGAATATTTTAGTGTCACTGAACCACACACTTAGAAGAGGCTGATTTTATGTATGCCTGTGTATTTTACATCAGTATAGCTGAAGGCAAGGCTAAAGAGGACAGGGGGAGTGTTGGGTCCTATAAGGATTTGGGAACTGGATGCAGTGGTGCTATGCCGGCCATCCTACTGTTCAGGAGGCAGAGGTGGAAGGATAGCCAAAAATTCAAGGTCAGTGAGGTCTGGCACACAAGACAAATCACAGGAGCTGAGTCTGAACACAGAAGGGGCTGAAGCAGGAAAAAATAAAAGAAAATTTCTCCCTCCCTCTGTCTCTCTCTCTCTCTCTCTCTCTCTCTCTCTCTCTCTCCCTTTCTTTCTTTCCCTTCTTCTGTCTCTTCTGCCAGGAAGGAAGAAACGGTATAGTAATGATATCAAGAGTATGCAGAGCCAGCTCACCCTGACCTTGGCAAGTCTAGACATCTATTTAATTGTCTGTGATTCCTTTTTCCTTAAACAGTGATTCATTGGCTATATTGACAGCTACCATAGAGAGGGCAAGAAAAGAGCCCAATTTGAAAAGGGCCCTTGAACAATGAAAATGTGGGAAGCTGAATTCTTCTCTGGATCCCTTTGGGTCTAGAGGACCTGCTTAAGCCGTCTGACAAAGCGTGTACTCTATAAAGAAAAGAGAAAAGCCTGCTGCCAACAAAAGAGCCCCCACAGTACCCAGCACCTTACCTTCAGAGAAACCTTCAGAGCTCGCAGCAGGAGCTGGAAGAAGTGGACCTAACTCCTGCCACAGAGCCAGCTACAAGAAAACTGCAGTGTATTGGCAGATATTATTTAGTTAGTTAGTTACACTTCTTTGAGATAGGATATCGTATAGCCCAGGCTGTGTGTAGCCAAGAAGGACCCTGAACTCTTGATCCCCCCAGCCCCCACACCCCACCTCACATCCACCTCCTCAGTGCTTGGACTGCAAACATGCAGCGCCACACCCAGTTCATGAGGTGCAAGGGCTGGAATCCAGGATTCTGTGGGTGCTAAGCAAGCACTCTACCAACTGTGCTACGCTCCCCCAGGCCAGGGAGTTGTTTGAGGCTGGGTCATAGAGGTAGTAAAACAGCTAGAAAAATCATCCAAAAAAACAAAATACAAAAAAAAAAAGAAAGAAAGAAAAAGGCAAAGAATATGAACAGGCTTGTCTTTGAGGAAGCTATTTGGGTAGTGAACAGGCCCACGAGGGAGCAGGTAAAAGCACTTGCTATGCCAGCCTGGCCAACTGGGTGTGACCCCTAGGGGCCACATTAAAAAAAGCCTGGTGTGGGAGCTTGTGTCTTTAGTCCAGGCATTCCTAGTGAGATGGGGGCAGAGACAGGGAAGCTGGCTAGCAGCTCGCAGACAAGCCAGGAAGCAGAAGAAACAATAGAAAAATTTCCTTCCCAGGGTAGAAGGTGAGAACTGACTCCTGAAAAATTGTCCTCTGAGCTCCACATGTGTGCTATGGCATGTGCACCTGCACGCACACAGGAAACACACACACACACACACAAGTTTTCAAAAGAAATAACTACAATAACAAAATTAAATCATCTGAAAAGATTCTAGGGCTGGTTCAGTGATTAAGGGCACTGGCTGTTTCTCCAGAGGACCTGGGTTCAGTTTCCAACACCCACCCGGTGGTTTACAACCATGTGTAACTCCAGTCCCGGAGGATCTGACACCATCTTCTGGCCTCCACAGACATTGCAAGCACATGGTACACAGACATACATAGAAACAAATGACTCACACACATAAAATAAAAAAAAATGAGTAAAATCTAAACAAGAATTATTAAAGGTCATTAGGAGGTAAATTAAAATCACAATGGCTATTACTCCACATCTCTCCACACTGCTTTCCAAAGCCCACAAAACCGACATCACTCATAGATGACGAGAATGTGGAGTAACTGGAACTCTCCCACATTGCTGATGCAATGCACAGAGGCAGTACTGCTTTGAAAACAGCTTGGCAGGTTTTATTTTATTTTTTTAAGGTTTATATTTATTTTATGTGCACTGGTGTCTTGCCTGCCCGTGTTTCTGTGTGAGGGTGCTAGGTCCCCTGGAACTGGAGTTATACAGACAGGTGTGAGCTTCTTGGCAGTTTCTTATAACTATAGTCGAAGAGTGAGGAGATAATGAATAAGAATGTTTTCTGTTCAATCCTGAAAACCTGAGTTTGAATCCCAAGTACTCAGCAAAAACTTGGGGTGTGGCCCTGCTTCCACCCATAACCCCAGTGCTACCAGGGCAGAGGTAAGAAGATGCATGGGAATTGATGGCTTCCAGTGCAGCCCCAGGTTCAATGAGAGACCCTGTCTCAGGGGGATAAGGTGGAGGGTGACAGCGCAGGATGCCCAGCGTCCTTCTCTGGCCTCCGTGCATTCACAGGCACACATTCTTCCACACATATGGCCATATACCACACGCGCTCACACACACACACACACACACAAACAGCATTCAGGTCTGGTGACAGAGGCCTGGAGTCGTGTAGGAGGCTGAAGCAGGATAGCAAACTCAAGGACACCCTGAATAACTTAGCCAAAATCTGTCTTACAAAATTAAAAGAGGTAGCCCAGTGGTAGTGGCTTCCCAGCACTTGGGAGGCAGAGGCAGGCAGATCTCCTAGCTCAAGGCCAGCTTGGTCTACAGTGTGAGTTTCAGGCAGCCAGAGCTACACAGGGAAACCTTGTCTCAAATAAACAAGCAAAAAGGGTAAAGAAAAAAAAAAACCCTGTGGGTCAGCACATGCCTAGAATCCCCTAGTAAGAGTCTGAGGGTGTGGCTTCACGATGGATTGCTTGCTCTGCCTGGGTTCTGTCACAGTACAAAAAGAAAAGAAAAAAATAGAAAAAGAAAGAAAACTAAAGTTAACACAACAAGCTGAAGGCAAATTACAATTATTATTAATTCATAATTACAATTACTATTAATTCATAATTGCCCCAAACAGGAAGAACCCAACCGCATCTGAACAGGGGAATGAATTTTCCCGGGACTGAGGATGTGACTCAGTGGGTAGAATGCTTGTCTGGCATGCGTGAAGTCCTGAGTTCCTCCCCCAGAATAACAAACCAGGTGTGGTGGTGAGCAGGGGAAGTGAAGGCAGGAGGATCAGGAGTTGAAGGACAATTTTAGCCACATGAAATCCTGTCTGGAAGAAAGAAGAGAGAGGGGGTGGGATAAAGGAAGGAAGAGGGGAAAAAGGAGAAAAAGCAAACAAAGAAAAAACTCTCTCTCACACACAAACAACTTTACTTAAATCGCACCTTCACTTAACATATTTTTTTAAAGGATCTGGAGTGTTTGCGTTGACAAGCTCCAAGTAAGGCTTAAGAGCTATGCTATCAAGTTCAGATTTCACTAGCCACAAAGCACAGCTTAAAATGCCATTGTAATTAAAAGAGAATACAATTCCGTTTTTCCATGGCATGAGCCCCACTTCAAAGGCCCAGTAGACACCTGGGACTAGTCGCCTTGTGGTCAGGACACAAGAAGCATCTGTCATTGCACAGAATCCCCTAGGACTATGAGACCCTCCCTCCTTCCATGTCCTATCCTTCTTTTTTATTCCTTTTCTTTATTTTTATTTTTGAGATAAAATCTTGTTTAACCCAGGATAGGCTCTGGCTTGCTATGTAGCCAAGGATAGCCCTGAAGCTCTGATTCTCTTGCCTCCTAAGTGCTGAGCTGACAAGCATGCTCGGCATACAGTTTACATGGTGCTGGGATCAAATCAGTAGTTTGTGTGTCCTAAGCAAGCATGCTACACACTGAGTCACATCCATCTCCCCTCACCCCTTCTTTTGAGACAGGGTCTCACTGTGTAGCCCTGGCTGGTCTGGAACTCACTATGTAGATCAGGATGGCTTCGAGCTCACTGAGATTTGCTTGCCTCTGCTTCTGTCTTCCGAGTGCTGGGTTTAAAGGCGTGTGCCACCACAACTGGTTCTCTTCCTTACTTTTTGTCTGCATTTGGTAGGTTGGCCCAGAGCTCAGGGCCCTCCCGTCTCTGGATTACAAAGCTGTTTTCTTCAGAATGAAGCATTCCCTTGTGGAGGGCAGTGGGGAGACTCACAAAACTCACAGGAGTGGTCCCGAACTCCCTAGCACCACCTTTCCTTGACAGAGGTTATATAAGCAATGAGTACTCCCTGGGAAAGAGGACACACTTCTGTGGCGTAGCTACCTGCAGCTGGCATTGGGAGCCCAGAGGTGGGCTGGGGTGGGCCTTCCATGCATGACGCAGCTGCCTGAGCCACCCAGACACTTATGACGACCCATGTTTCTATGAGAACCCCCTCACCCAGGCTCCCGTGAAGGACCCATCTCTCATCCACACTCCTGCGAGGAACCCCAATGAACTCATCGTCTCACTAGGGTAGACTTGGGTGAAAGGGTTTCTTTGATTTGTTGTCAGTACCCTGTCTGGTGTGATTAGTGATCTGTTCAAGACTTCCTGGGGAAAGACACTCATGTGATGTGATAACTCCTGAGTGCTGGGATTACAGATACGGCTTCTGAGGATCTGAACTCTGGTCCTCACACTTGTGAGGCAAACGTTTATCCATGGAACCATCTTCCCAGCCTCTATTGTTGCCTCTTTGAGAGTAGCCCTGAATGGCCTGGAATTCACAATCCTCCTGCCTCAGCCTCTAAGTGCTAGAATTACATGCATGTGCCACCATACCCAGCTTTATCAATTTTTCATGTGTGCATGGGATGTGGGATTCCCCTCTGTATGCTATCAATATGTTTTATTACCATTGGTTATTAAAGAAGCTGTTTTGGCAATGGCTTAGTAAAGTCAGGCGGGAAATCTGAACAGAGATATAGAGAGAAAGCAGGCAGAGTCAGAGAGACGCCATATAGCTGTCGAATGAGACAGATGCCAGATCTTTACCAGTAAGCCACAGCCTTGTGCCGATACACAAATGCATTAATGGTTAATTGAAGATGTAAGAGTTAGTTAATAAGAAGCCTGAGCTAATAGGCCAAGTAGTGTCATAATTAATATAGTTTCTGTGTGATTATTCGGGTCTGAGCAGTCAGAAAATAAGCGAGCAATCTGTGTGTGTGTGTGTGTGTGTGTGTGTGTGTGTGTGTGTGTGTGTGCGTGTGTTGCTAGGGATAGGACTCAGAGCCCTGTGCATGCTGGACAAAACACCCTGCCACTGAGCTGCACCCTCTGCTTGAATCCTTCATGTTTAGCTGCCACTCAATACTCTCGCCCTAGACAGCATGGGGAGTTGAGGCCAATGCTCCAGCCTTCTTGTTGACCTCTCTTTTTCCTGTCTGCTAGATGTCATGTCCTGCTGTTATTATGCCCTTTTCAGAACCTTCTGGCATGTACGGTATTACTTTCCTGACTGTTCAGGGACACACTAGGTTGTCACATCACGCAAAAACCAGAAGGCTATCATTTCTGTAAAGGACTGACTAGTGAGTTAACTGCAAAAAGCAGAAGCCAAAGTGTATGCATGTGTGCCCCTGTGTGTGTGCATGTGCCCCTGTGTGTGTGTGCATGTGCACCCTGTGTGTGTATGTGTCCCCCCAAGTGTGTGTGTATGTGTGCCCCTGTGTTTGTGCCTGTATTCCCTGATTGTGTGTGCATGTTTGCCCCTATGTGTGTGCATGTGTGCTCCTGAGTGTGTGTGTGCGTACATGTGCGACCCTGTGTGTATGTGCATGTGTCCCCCCAAGTGTATGTGTGCATGTGTCCCCCCAAGTGTAAGTGTGCATGTGCAACCCTGTGTGTATGTTCATATCCCCCCAAGTGTGTGTGTGTGTACATGTGTCCCCCAAGTGTGTGTATGCATGTTTTCCTTGAGTGTGTGTGTGCATGTGTCCCCCTGAGTGTATGTGTGCATGTGCAACCCTGTGTGTATGTTCATATGTCCCCTCAAGTGTGTGTGTGCACATATGTGTGTGCATGTGCAACTCTGTAAGTATGTATATGTGTCCCCCCAAGTGTGTGTGCAAGTGCCCCCAAGTGTGTGTGTGTGCATGTGTCCCCCAAGTGTGTGTATGCATGTTTCCCTCGAGTGTGTGTGTGTGCATGTGTCCCCCCGAGTGTATGTATGCATGTGTCCTCCCGAGTGTGTGTGCATGTGTCCCCTATGTGTGTGCATGTGTGCCCCCAAGTGTGTGTGTGTACATGTGCACCCGTGTGGGTGCATGTGTCCCCCTGAGTGTGTGTGCATGTGTTCCCTGTGTGTGCATGTGTCCTCTGTGTGTGTGCATGTGTGCCCCAAATGTGTGTGTGTGTACATGTGCGCCCCTGTGTGTGTGCATGTGGCTCACTGAATGTGTGTGTGCATGTGTGACACTGTGTGTATGTTCACATGTCCCTTGAGTGTGTGTTGCACCGCCCCCTGTGTGTGTGTGAGACACAGAATAACCCCACACAGAAGCACGCTTTTACCTACTAGCAAACAGCCTGAAAGTCCTTCTACTCGACTTGCTTCCACATTGTGGCTCACTCGATTTCCTTTAAAGTTACCCTGCATTTGGAAGGCAAGTGAATTCCTGAACATTGGCTTAAGAGAAGCGATGTCTGACTCTAGCAGCACGGGGTGTGTGCTCAAACTGAGGCGTGAGGGGAAAACACCCTTGCCAGAATACGTTGGGACTCAAAGGAAGAGAGAACGGTGTGTCAATGTTTTTGTGTGATAGTTATCTTCAAAATTATTTTTTCCCTTCTGCTTTTTTAGCTTCAAAATCTCAACCCTCCTACCTTAGCCCCTCCATACCACACAATGCTTCCTCTCCTTTTCCCTCTCCCAGACCGTGTGTGTGTGTGTGTGTGTGTGTGTGTGTGTGTGTATGTGTGTGTGTTTATGCATGTGCTCTTGGCATTGGATATCCTGGAGTTGTAGTTACAGGCTGTTGTGAGCCATCTGATATGGGTGCTAGGACCTGAACTTGGGTCCCCTGCCAAGAGTACTTCCTGTTCTTAACCACTGAGCCATTTCTCCAGCCCAGCCCTCCAGCCCTCCTTTTAGTTCTTTTCTTTTTGAGACTGGGTCTTGATCTGTAGCCTACGCTAGCCTGAAACTCTCAATGCACCTGCCTTTGCATGTTGTGGTGGGAGAGTAGGTACAGGTTACTGCACTAAGCTGGCCAGGCATGGCAGCACAGGCCTTTAATCCCAGCACTCAGGAGGCAGAGGCAGGTGGATCTCTGTAAGTTTTACATCAACTTGATCTATATAGTTAGCTCAGACCAGTCAAGGTTATACAGCGAGTCTAAGAAAACAAACAAACAAATAATAACACTTTCTTCCTTCCCTTCCCATCCTCCTCTTCCCTTTCCTTCCCTTTCTTCATGTTTCATGGAGCCATGGCTGTCCTTAAGTGCACTCCTCCTGCCTCCACCTCCCAAGTGCTAGGATTATAAGCATGAGCCACCTCATTCAGCTACCCCACGATTTTTTTTTGTTTTGTTTTGGTTTTCAAGGCAGGATTTTTCTGTGTTACAGCTCTGGCCCTGGAACTCTCTCTGTAGACCAGACTGGCCTTGAACTCACAGTGATCTGCCTGCCTCTGCCTCCCGAGTGCTGGGATTAAAGGCATGGGCCAACACCACCCGGCTAGCTCCAAAATTCTTAAGCAGTAAACATTGCTCATTTCACTGTCCCTATGGGTCAGGGATTCAGGAATGACCTCGTTAGGTGGGTCTGGCAATGAGTTGAATTAACATGTTGGCCAGGGTGCTTCACTTCTGAAGTTTGCCTGAACCTGGAGGCTTTGTCTGCAGGCTGTGTTATTTTTTGCAGGAGGCATGTGATCTCTCCACATGCCCGACCGAGCTTCGCTGTGGCAGCCAGCTGCTGACTCCAGAGTGAGAGCTGCAAGCAAGAGTGAAGAGGGAGACTGTAGAAAATGGCTCAGTGGGTAAAGCGTTTGCCACACAAGTGTGAGGACCTGAGTTCAAATCCCCAGAATATCCATAAAGCCAGATCTGGTGGGGTGCATCTGTAACCCCAGGGCTGGTACATCAAGATAGGAGATGAGACAGGAACCTCCCAAGACCAGTCATCCTGTGGTACTCACCAGTGGACAACAAAGAGACTTTGTCTCAGACAAGGTGAAAGGTGAGGACCAGCACCCTAGATTGTCCCCTGACCTTCACAACTATGCCTTGCCACATGTGTGCCCACCCTTGTACACTAACATATACCTATATACATATCACACACATATGTTCATATATATGTATACATACATACATACAGAGAGAGAGAGAGAAAGAGAGAGAGAGAAGGGGGCACAGGTCTTTTATGACATAGCCTCAGAAGTCAGATTCTGTACTGAGCATAGTGGCTTGCGCCTGTCATTTTAAAATGCACTTGAGATGCTGAAGCCAGAAGGTCGCCCACAAGACACATAGTAAGTTTCAGGATAGCTTGGGCTAAAGAGTGAGACCCTATCTCAGGGAAGGGAGGGGCATGTAGAAATTGGACTCTGCCATGATTTATGGTACCATAGTGGTTCTTGAGGCTAGCCCAACTCATTACGGGAGACCATATGGATGCCAGGAGGGGAGTCAATCCATGCAGGGTCGATGTTCCAAGCATTCGCTCAGCGCCCAGACACGCTACTGGTGGCAACAGTGAAAGCAACCCAAGTAAGCCCGTACTCAGCTTAGATGGAGATGTGAAGTACACTGTGTTGCCCGGGTCGGTACAAGTCCCATAAGCTCAGTGGTGTAGTGGGAAGGGCCTAGCTGTAGACTGGCTCCCAGGGCTGCTTAGCTGGAAGTTTGGGGAACAAGGACTAGAAGTCCATCCGCAGTTGCAGGAGATCTGAAGCCTTTGTGGATTCCAGTATGTATGTGGTGTGTATAAACACACACACACACACACACACACACACACACACACACCAAAAATAACCAAATAAAAAATTAAACTAAGAAAAAAGCAAAGAAATTAAAAATGAAAATGTCAGTGGCATCCAACTGTGATTGCTATCCTAAGATCTATTTATTTCTATGTGCATTGATGTTTGGATATTTTGCCTGCATGTATGTCTGTGTGAGGAGGTCAGATTCTCTGGAACTGGAGTTACAGACAGGTGTGAGCTGCCATGTGGGTGCTGAGACTTGAACCCAGGTCCTCTGGGAGAGCAGGCAGTGCTCTTAACTGCTGAACCGAACCATCTCTTGAGACCCTATATTCTTGTTTGCTTGTTTTTGTCTGAGACAGAGTTTCTCTGTGTAGTTGTGGAACCTGTCCTGGAACTCGCTCTGTAGACCAGGCTGGCCTTGAACTCATAGAGATCTGCTTGCGGAGGGCATGTGCCACCACCATGACTAGATTCCTACCGTTTTAAGTGAGAAAGTTCTGCTATTTGTTTTTAAATATACATTTATTCATTCATTTATTTTTGTGTGAGCATACATGTGCCATGACATCACATGTGGAGAGCAGAAGACAGTTCTCTCCTTCTGTCATGTGGATCCCAGGGGTCAAACTCAGGCCATCAAGCTTGGCAACAATGTCCTTTACCCATCTCACCATCTCAGCCTATTTCTTTTAAAGTGCCCCCCTCTTAAGCATCTGTAGATGTTTTACCTGCATGTGTGTCTATACTATGTGTGTGCAGTTTTTGCTGAAGCCAGAAGAGGGCACTGGATCCCCTGGAACTGTAGTTATAAATGGTTGTGAGACACCCTGTGGGTGCTAGGAATTGAACTCAGGGCTTCTGGAAGAGCAGCCAGTGCTCTTAACCCCTGAGCCATCTCTGCAGTCCAACCTTTCTCTAAAATAAATAGTCCCGGTATAAGTCAATGAGAGTTCTCTGTGCTGACCCATGCGTCTGTCTTGTTCACTCTTGGTTTGTGTTTTATCACAGTGGGGCCTAAGAGGCAACTACTTGCTTCCTCCCATTGTATATGTTCCCACCCACCACTTTTGGGAGAATCAGATTGATCTGTGACCATTTTATTCTGTATTTTGGTTTTTTTTCCTTTCTAGTCTATTCTACTCTACTCTTTTCTTTTTTTGGCAGGGTTTTGTGTAGCCCGGGGTCGGCTTTGAGCTTGAGGATGAGGGATCTTCCTGTCTCCACCTCCGAGTGCCGGGCTTGCAAGCCTCTGCCTCTGTCAGCCTGATGTATAGGTGCGAGGACTGAACTCAGGGATACATGCATGCTAAGCAAGTGCTCTACCAACTAAGCCATACCCCCAGTCTCCCTGTGGTCGTGTGAATGCCCCCAGGGGTTCTGAGTTCATACCAGCTCAGGGAATCCTAGACAGGGAAGGCAACAGGGAACTGTGGGTAGCTGTAGGGTGCTTTGGTTTCAAGCCATGGAAATCAAACGCAGCCAACTTAAACAAAAAAGGAATTCATTGGCCTGATACTGGATAGTCACAGAACAGAAGAGCCAACATCCAGGCTCTGGAAGAGGCAGGAGCCAGGGTTGCTGTGAGATTTGGAGCAGCAATTCCCAGAGCTGGCCGTGGAGGAGGCCCTTCTGGGATTAATCAGTTCCGAGGTTTCCGTCCCTTGCATCAGTCTCTAGGGGAGAGAGGCCGCTTGTCTCAGTGGAGGTTCCGGGCCCAGACCCCTACAAAGGTGGAAAGTGGACAGGCGCCTTGGCACGCAGCTCCTCCGGGCTACACGCAGAGGGCTGGCCCGACCTCAAAGCAAAGTCTGGTTGCTGTTAGCTGAAGGAGGAGGGGCTGCCGAGCAGGCAAAAGTAAAGGCTGGCCACAGCCTTGTGCTGACTCCATTCCCTCGGTGACCTGTGGAGAGCTCCGTCAGTGTGTCTTTTGTCTTCGTTTCTAAGACTTTCAACTTTTCATCTCTTAAAGCCTTTAGTGGTGGGAACATTTAAAATACACAAAAGAGCTGGGTGAGGCAGCTCAGGCCTGTAATGTTAACACGGAAGATGTGAAGGCAGGGGCATCGGGAATTTGAGGTTTCCTTCAGCTACACAGCCAATCCGAGGCCAGCCTGTGCTCCATGAGACCTTGTCTCAAACAAATAACAAACCAAGAGTAGGGACTAGGATGGCTCAGTCGGTTAAGAGCTTGCCACGCACCCCTGAGTACCTGAGTTCAGACTCCCGACATTCACAGGAAAGCCAGGTATGTGTGGTGTGTGTCCCAGCACTCAGAGGAGGGGGCTGGCGGATCCCTGGAGTTCCCTGGCCAGCATCCTTTTCAGATGGGGGCTCAGAGAGCAACTGTGTATCAACAAACAAACAAAACAGTGAGGCAGAGTGAGGAAGCGAGGAAGATACCCCATACTAATCTGTGGCCTCCACACCTGTCAGGAACACACATGTATGCTGGAGGGCCACCAAGATGGCTCAGTGGGTACAGGCACTTGCTGTGCAAGCCTCATGACCTGAATTCCTTTCTCACAAATCGGAGAAAGGACAGGTGTCCTCTGCAAGAGCAGTACATGTTCTTAGCAGCCCAGCCACCTCCCCCCCATTTCATTTGAAACAATGTCTCTCTCTCTCTCTCTGAACCAGCTTATTGATCATCTAGACCGGCTGGCCAGAGAATCCCTGGGATCCACCTGTCTCCATCCCCACCCCAACACTGGGGTTACAGATGTGTGCCATCTTGCCTGGTTTTGACATGGGCGCTGGGGATCAAACTCACGTCCTCACGTTTGTGGGGCAGCACTTTACCCACTGAGCCATTTCCCCATTCCTTGTTGGCTGCTTTCTAAGAACACGTTTTGGGACTTCTTCAGATTGCATGTGTTAGCAATTAATCCATCATTAGCTGAGACTACTGGGTGAATAGTCCACAGGTTTAAAAATTGGTCCTTTTCACAGTTTCTGACATATAGAATGCACTTTAACCTCACCTCCCATTGACCTCTCCCCCACCCCCAGTAAACCCTCTCATCTCCCCAGATCTCTCCTGTTTCTACTTGCTGATTTTCGTCTTGGCTCACTGCATTTAAGGAGGATTGCTGACATAAGCAGGGGCTAGGGGCGGGTAGTCACTTCAGCAAGGACAACTTATCATGGCTACTCCACAGGCGAATATGGCCACCACCACCAGCACCCCAACCCAGCCGCAGCCACCACTAACTGCCAATAGCCCCTGAGGGACGAATGAACCTCGTGAGCCCTTCTCCCGCCTTACTCAGGTCTTGTGCAAGAAACCACAGCTGGTTTTGAGTTTGGGAGCGCAGCAGGCGTGTCCAGAAGATGGTGCTTTCACAGCCTGCCCCTGCTGCTGCAAGGGGTGCTCCAGGTGATCTGGCCCAGGAGCTTCCCGCGATTCTCCTGTCTCTGCCCCTCAGCTCAGCTCAGGAGTGCCGGGATTGCACACTACCTTACCGGGCTTGTTAGGTAGGCTCCAAGCATTAGGCACAGACCCACTGGCTTATACTAGTGCTTTTAGCCATTGAACCATCTCGCTGACTTCCCACAGATTTTTAAACCATCCACCCACCGCGGCTAGACAGACACACGGACTGCTTTCCAGCATTAGCTTTGTGAGTCACGCTGTGGAGCCTTCCACATGTGTTTTTGTTTCTCTCTAGCAGACTCCTCGGGGGTGGGATGGCTAGGTTACATGCAGAGTATATGCTTAGCATTAAAAAAATAGCTGGACTCTTCTCCCCACTGGCTGCAAGCTGTGACATTCTCAGCCATGGAGGACCAACATTCTCTTAATCCCTTTGAGTCTATATCTCTTCCATCTTCCATTCCCCCTTTTTCAATTCATTTAAGAAACTGGGTCATTTGTTCATTAAGAGTTTCCCACAGTCTGACTTTGATGTTATGTCACAGTGTCTGAGTTCAGCTAAGCTACACAAAAAAAGGTTTCTGGTAACTTACTCAGACCTATGCACACAACAAAATAAAAGCAGTTTTAGTAGAAGGAAATTGGATATCTTGTAAATAATGACTGAAAACATTAGAATTAATCTATGGATAAAATCAGCACAAAACATAACCCCCAATGCCTCCAGACAAATCTAGCTGTTATAGTTCTGAGCCCAAACAAAGAAGGGAGAGTCTCCATGACCAGACTCATTCTCTGTAATATAAAAACAAGTTGAGCTTTGTCTATTAGTGCCAGCCTGGAATTCTCACTGCTAGGGAGATAGATGAAGGAAGATCAGGGGTTCAAAGTCATCCTATGCTACATGCTGACTTCCAGACCAGCCTGGGCTACATAGCCAGGCCTTGTCCCCAAAAAAACAAACCCAAGCAGCACTGAATGAGCTGGATCCACATCTTTTGTGCCCAGTATTTGTCCCACAGGTTATTAATACTTGGTTTCCATTTCAACTTTTTTTTCCTTTTTGAGACAAGGTTTTGTGTGTGTGTGTGTGTGTGTGTGTGTGTGTGTGTGTGTGTTTGTAGCTTTGGCTATCCTGAACTATCTCTGTAGACCAGGCCAGTCTCAAACTCAGAGATCCACATGCTTCTACCTCCTGAGAGTGGGGACAACCAAAAGTTGTCCTCTGACCTCTAAGTGTGAAACATGTCACAAAGCCTCCATAAATAAACAAAATGGAATAAAATAAAACAATTTAAAAAGAGCAAATGTTTGTTTCATCCCAGGTGTGGTGGACATGTGGACTCCCACCACTTGGAAGGCCACAGGAGGAGGATCCAAAGGTCAAGGCCAGTTTGGGATACAGAGTAGGTTCCAGGTCAGGCTGGGCTACAAAGTAAATTTGAGGCCAGCTCTGGCTTCATAAGGAAACCTTCTTTCTTTCTTTTTATTTAAGATTTATTTTCTTGCCAGGTGGAGGTGGCACACACCTGTATATCCTGCACTAGGGAGGTAGAGGCAGGGGGATCTCTGTGAATTTGAGGTCAGCCTGGTCTACAGAGTGAGTTCCAGGACAGCCAGAGCTGATATATAGAGGAATCCAGTCTCAAAAAAACAGAAAAAAAAAAGGTTTTCTTTTTGTGTCTATGCACATGAGTGCACTGCCCATAGAGGCCAGAAGAGGGCGACAGATCTGCTAAAGTTTTAGAGGGTTGTGAGATGCCCCCTTAGGTAAGCTGTAAGAGCAGCAAAGATAACTGAGTTACCTTTCAAGCCTGAACCTGTTTAAAAACAAAACAAACAAAACAAAAAACTCTCAAACAGTAGAGGTCCTTGCTCACTTAAAATATACTGTTGATTCAAAGTCCACATTTCTCACCAGAAGCTGAATGACTGTGATATTCTACATATACATAGTAATATGTAAGAGCTGCGGAGTTCATTAGACTAAGAGGCCCAGGGGGACAGATCCATTCTGGCTATAGTGTTGGGGAATACTATTTTCAGGGGTGTGACTTTTGTTTATACTGCATTTGTTTAACTCTGCGAAGCTGTGTTACTGTGCCTGTCTAAAGCACCTGATGGGTCTAATAAAGAGATGAATGGCCAATAGTGAGGCAGGAGCAAGGACAGGTGGGGCTGGCAGGCAGAGTATAAATAGAAGGAGAACTCTGGGAGAAGAGGAGGAGGGGCCAGCCACCCATGGATGGAATAGAAGGAAAGAAAGGCATGCAGAAATAGAGAAAGATAAAAGCCCAGAGGAAAAAGGTAGACGGGTTAACAAAAGTTGGCAAGAAACAAGCCAAGCTAAAGCCAGGCATTCATAAGTAATAATAAGCCTCTGTATGTGTGATATATTTGGGAACTGGATGGCGGGCCTCTCAAAAAGCCAAAAGAATAAAACATCACACAATACTCTAGTTCCAGAGCCCCTGAACTGTGAACTTGGCTTACAGTGGGCACTCAGAAAGCTCTGTTAGATGGATGCTTGAAGATGAATTTCAATATTTATGTGAAATGCAGGGTTTCCTCTTTCTTCCTTCCCTTCCTCCATCCTTCCCTCCTTCCTTCCTTTCTTTCCCTTTTTGTACACTTATTTATATTTGTGTATGTGTGCATGTGTCTCAGTGCAAATGTAGAGGTAGGTCAGAGGACAGCTTGCTGGAGACATTTCTCTCCTTCCACCATGTTATCAGGGATTGACCTTGGGTCATCAGGCTTGGCAATATTGCCTTCACTCACCATCTCATCAGCCTTGCCTGTCCTGTTTTGAGAAGCTTTTTTGTGTGTATTTGTGCGTGTGGAGTATGCACGTGTGTGTGTGTGTGCGCATGCGCGCGCGCACACACACACACCTGTTCCTGAACATGAAGAACATCACTGTTTTCTCCTAACGTTCTCTACCTTAACCCTTTGAGGCACAGTCTCTCCTTGAACCTGGAGCTTACATTCTGCATCTGGGTTGGGAGTCAAGAAGGCCCAGTGCTCCTCATGTCTCTGTCCTACCTTTGTTGCTGGGTTACAGGCCTGGCTTCTTACATGAGTGCCTGGATCCAAGCTCTAATAAGGCCCAGTGCTCCTCCTGTTTGTCCTGCCTTTGGTGCTGGGTTGCTGGGATCCAGGCTCTCACTGGCATGTTGGGGCAACAAGCCCTATTAAGCTCTTAAGCACTCTTAATGGCTGAGCCATCTATCTAGTCCCTCTGAGAGGCTCCTTTAAGAGAGCAGGTCCTGGGGCTGGAAGGATGGCTCAGTGCTTGAGAGCTCTTATTGCTTTTCCAGAAGACCTAAGTTTGGTTCCTAGCATCCACATGGGGTGAATCCCAGCTGCCTGGAGTTCCAGCTCTGGGGGAATCCAATGCCCTCTTCTGGCCACCATGGGTACTGCACACATATACATATATACATACCCTATACAGTTTTTCAACTTTTAAGTGGATGTTTTACCTGGATTTAAATCTATGCTTTACATATGTTAAGTGTCTGCAGAGGGCAGAACAGGGTGCCAGACAGCCTGAGATTGGAGTTACTGATAGCTGTGACCCACACTGTGGGTGTTAGGAATCCGACTCGCATCCTCTGTGAGAACAACCAGTCCTCTTCACCACTGAGCCATCTCTCCAGTTTCCTAAAATAAATATCAACAAAAACCCAAAAAACAAACCCAGAACATAGGTCCCTGTCTGTGACCTTTTCCCTGGGGCTGGAAATCACTGTCCCTGGGAACTTTTCCTTCTATGAATGACTCTTTCAGTTAAAGCCTGGCCTTTCAGGACTGCATCCTAGGCTCCCCCAACACAACAGAACAAAGGGGCTCAGGCTATTTCCAGAAATATACACAAAAAGAGAGAGAGAGACCCATTTATATGTGAATAAGTCCTGCAAAAGACTAGCTGTTTTCAGTACTGGAGATGGAACCCACAGCACAAGTGTCTACCACTGAGCCCCACCCCAGCCCCTCACTGGGGGATTCTGGGCAGCTGCTCTACCAGTGAGCTACATCCTCAACCCTTTTGTTATTTTTTTATTTTGATACAGGGTCTCACTAAATTATCTAGCCTGATCTTGAAATTGCTCTGTGGCCTAGACAGGTCTTAAACTTGTGACCAATCCTCCTGCCTCAGCATCCTGCATCTCTGGGATCACAAGTCTATGGTCATGGCATTTTTGGCTTGATGCTTTGTGATGCACACAGAGAATCACTGAGGTCTATCTTTAGGTAAGTGTGGGCTGCTTGTGTGCTGGTGTAGGGGCACAAGTCAGAATCTAGGAACAGACACCTGGGGTTTCAGGGGCTCCCCTTCCTACGTGGCCATTTATAAGTGACTTGGTTCCCCTGCATCTCCCAGATTCTCAGTTTCATGTAAGGATGCCATGTGACCAGGAAGCAGAAGTATTCCCAGTGTCTGTAAGGTCACTATATATAAAATTTATTTAAAACGGAAACAACTCTAACTATGAGCAACTCTCCAGGAATGATAGCATGTGCCTGAGATCCCAGCACTTGGGAGGCTGAGGCAGGAGGATTGTGAGCTCAAGACCATTACTGAGTAATAGTGAAACTGAGGTCCGCCTGAGCTATCCAGAAAGATCCTCTATCCAAACAACAACAACAGTGGTCAAATGTAGTTATCCAGCATTAGTTTCAATGACTTTACATTAAATTACAACCAAAACTTAATTTCAGAAAAGTGGGAGGGTCGGCCACATGGCTGAGTGGTTAAAGAAGCTTGTCACCAAACCTGACACCTTGAGTTTGATTCCTGGGACTCACAGGGGAGAAGGAGAGAACCGATTCCTCAGACTTCTGCCTGTGTCCTACCATCACCACATAAAATAAATAAACAAAATGTAAAATAAATTAAACCTAAAAAGAACAGTACCTAAGGAGAGGAATTCAACGACAAATCTTCAGAACTGGGAACAGGAAAGAAGGCTTTAAAAGCAGTGGGAAGACGGTGTCGGAAGCAAGTGGATTCCACACTGAGGGCAGCAACATCTTTTTCCTTACCATTTCCTTTTGCAGTTTTGAGAAAGGCTCCTACTTACCATGTAGCCCAGGCTGGCCTTGAACCTGAAGCCTCAGTTCCCTCCTCTACCCTGGATGTTGGGATTATGGATGTGAACACCACACATATAGAAATATCACCCTGTTTTGGAGTGAGCAGAAAGCCCACAGAGCTGTCCACTTCTGGGAAGAAGCATGTCACCCCGGGAAGGAAGTGGAATCTGCGACAGCCTAGCCTCCAGCTTGGCTTCTGGCCATTCAGAAAGAGCAGAGCTGTGCTGAACACACGGAGGGCTGGGGTAATTGGAAACAGATGAGGTGCGGCCTCTTGCTTTGACTGTTCTTGCAAAAAAAGAAAAAGTGTAGCCTGTAACAATCATGTGGTGTGGGGAAGCTGTGCTAGGCAGGCGAGGTTTGCCAAGGGTGTCTTGTACCTATGGGTCATATTTTCCCCTGCTGTGTAGCCTAGTAATGCTGTGGGGAGGGGGAGGACAAGCTGGCTAAGAGTCTCATAGGGTTTAATTTTAAAAATTAACTCTAGGTGACATCATTAACATCCCTTTTGTGGGGAGTGGTGACTGTATAGACCTAAGTGTGTACATGGGTAGGAGCAGAGTCTTCATATAGGAAGAGGGAAGCTCAAATGAGAAAATGCCTCCATTAGACTGGCCTGTAGGCAAGCCTATGGGTCTCTCTCTCCCTCCCTCCCTCTCTCTCTTCCCTTTTTTCTTTTTGAGACAAGGTCACCCTATCCAGCTTGGGCTTTCATGGAACTCGCTTATAGACCAGGCTGGCCTCACACTCAGAGACCTGCTCTGCCTCCTAAGTGCTGGGTTCAAAAGCATGCAGTCACACCCTGCTAGCATTTTTTTGACTAATGACCGATAAGGGAGGTGGTCCTGCCATGGGGGTATATACCATTAAGCAGTGTTCCACTATGGTCTCTGCTTCAGTTCCTGCCTCGAGTTCTTGCTCTGAGTTCTGTCCATAATGGGTCATAAGCTGTAAGTCAACTAAACCTTTCCCTCCCCAAATGATGGTTGGTCATTGAGTTTTATCATAGCAATAGAAAGCCAGCTAGGACAGCTGACAACCAGCAAGTGCCAGTGATCCTCCTGCTCCATCCTCAGAAGCACAGGAGTTACAGGCACATGTGGCTTTTCTGTGTGGGTACTTGGGATTCAAACGCACACCCTTATGCTTCTCAGCACTCTTATCCACTGAGCCACCTCCCAATCTACCCTGACCTTTCTTTTAAACGTATGTCAGTGCTATGAAACTAAAACAGCTGTGATGTGAGGGGGTGTTAGCGGGGCTTGAACTCTGAGTTCTGAGCATGCGTGGCAACTATTACCAAATGTACTCCCTCAGCTGTAGTTGGCAAAGCAAGACAGAGTTATACAGATTCACTGGCTCAACCCCTCCCCCCCCCATAACATTATGTAGCTGTTTCCTCTGAATTGAAGTCTTCTCTTGTAGAGAGAAGGGGCGGGGGCAAGAAGGCTCGGAAAACTCACAGGAAACTTGTATGACTCAGGAAGCTCAAAAAACTTAACATTACTCACAAGACTCCTCCCTGAGTTTAGAGAAGTGGTAAAAATCGTGAGGGAGAGAAGACTCTTCAGTGGAGCTCCCTGCAAGCTGCCCAGGCAGCTCCAGGTACTCAGCCTTTGAGTCACCCATGCTGGGAGTGGACTTTTTTGTTATATAGCTGCCTTTCCTCCGAGTCTCCCATACTCCCGTGAGGAACCCCATAAACTCATCAGTTCCCCCATGAGACTTTGATGAAATGGTTTCTTTGGTCTGTCATTGTGCCCCCCCCCAAATGTCACATAAGACAAATCAGTCCCATTTATAGTCCAGAACATGAGAAAATATGACCCACAGGCATACAGATTATTTACCAGCAAAGTTTATCTGATGTTCCTCCCAGACACTAATCATTGTTCAAATGATAAATACGGGGAAGCCTGTCCTTAGGAAGGTCACTGTCTGAGAAACCCTGCCCTCTGGTCAGAACTCGGATGATGGCTGAGTGACCTTAGGTATGTTGTGGAGTGGCTAGTGGTGACTGGATTGGCAAGGGTAGAACTCACCTTGCCTGTCTCCCTAGTTAGCAGAACTCTGATTTCACCCAGAGTTGTAAAGGGCTCAGAAGACCACTACAAGGGCTGGAGAGATGGCTCACCAGATAAGAGCACTTCCTGCTCTTGCAGAGGACCTGTCCTACGAACTAACCCACATTCCCAGTTCTGCAAAGGGAAATTTCTGGCTGTATATTGAACATAGCAATTGGATGAAGCAATGTTCTCTAGATATAGATAGCAGGAGTGGACATAGTAAAGAAGGTGGGGAAAATTGGAATTAAAGAACCTGGATTTCCTAGAGAGGAGGGGTTTGCCTTCTGCTGGTGATTGTGGGGGCCATACAGGGATTGTTTCCCCAAAGAACAGAAAAATGGCAGGCAAGATTTAGTTGCTGCTACAGAAAGGAACTGATGAGGCAAGGTAAAGTTTTGTGAGGAAGACAAATTTTGAGGGACAGGAAATAGATAGTCAAAGGGATGAAACAGGAAACAGAAAGGCTTTCCTTCCTATCCAGTCTTCCTACATTTAGTGCCACCCACTGGAAGGACCAAAGAGAATTAATTGGATGAACAAGGAATAAGACTATAGGCTCGGCTCCAGGAGTGCAAAAGTGGCTACAGAATAGTGAGTTTGGAGCTGGGAGAGGCTATAAGTTACTAACTGGCGTGATTCCAATTCTCTAGCCAACATTTGTGGTTCTTTCCTTCATGTTCTTACCATGTAACTCAAATGATGTTTAATTTTGGCTTTTACGCTTTGCCTGCGCATGTGGCGGCAAGAGTTGGCTTTTTCCTTCCATCATGTAGGCCCCAGGGATCAAACTCAGATTGTCAGGCTTGGCTGCAAGCTGCCCACTGTTCAAAATCGCGTGCCTAGAAGCAGGTCCATGGTGTCATACAATATGCAGGGTTCATTTTTTTAGACAGACTAATCCTCAAGGTCATTGTGCTGCCCTGCACCTGCCTGTAGTCCATCAAAGATCCCCTTGCTGTCTATCTGTGTCTCACCCCTACCCCCACCCTGGGAGGGTTCTAGATACATCACATTCTGGTTCTCATAGAAACTTAGACGATTCCATTGTTTTTGAATAGTTTTGCATTTGGATGTCTGTTTTATAAAGTGTTTATTTCAGAATTTGGCCCTATTTTCTATTGGGTCTTCTAGGTTTGTTTGTTTGTTTTTTCTGTTACTATGATTATTACCTGGCAGAGCTGTGGATGGAACCTGGGGTCCT
This sequence comes from Ondatra zibethicus, assembly GCA_004026605.1. NCBI lineage: Eukaryota > Metazoa > Chordata > Mammalia > Rodentia > Cricetidae > Ondatra > Ondatra zibethicus. The sequence continues at coordinate 52,709 of PVIU01002695.1, read as the reverse complement.
GGGCTTGCCAGGCAAGCACCCTGCTGCTTTCTTAGTGACATGATTTGAAGGATCAGAAGACAGCTCCTTGTTAGTAACAACCTGGTATTAAAATGGACCTTATGCCATCTTCCCCGTGGGTTTGATTTTCAGTTTTTTTGTTGCTGTACTTTCACGAAAGATTTTTAAAAAATCATTTCTTTTATTGTGTGTATGGCTCTACACATGTTCATGTATATATATGCACATGTGTGTGCATGCACATATATGTGCATAAGGAGGCTGGAGTCACTCCAGATATTTTTCCTCAGGAGCTGTCCACCTTGTTTTTTAAAAATAATTTATTTATTTTTATTTTATGTGCACTGCAGTTTTGCCTGGATGTATGTCTGTGTTGGGTGTTAGATCTTGGAGTTACAGACAGTTGTGAGCTGCCATGTGGGTGCTGGGAATTGAATCTGGTCCTCTGGAAGAGTAGTCAGTATTCTTAACTGCTGAACCATCTCTCCAGCCCCTCACCTTGTTCTTGAGGCAGACTCTCTCACTGGGCCGTGCACTTGCTTAGGCTAGGCAGGCTGGCCAGTGAGTCCCAGGACCTCACCTGTCTTTCATATCACTGTGACAGAATTGCCTAAGGGGACAGCTTCAGGGTGGAACGACTGATGGGCTCACGGTTTGAAGGGCCCTGTCTGTGGTTGCTTGGTTCCGTGCATTTAAACAGAATGTCGTGCCGGTGAGAGCCTGTGGTGGGGGAGTTGCTTGGCCTCATGGCTGTTGGGAAGCAGAGCTGAGCACCAGCATTTATCTCTCTGACTTTGGATGTGATGTGGCGGGCTGCAACATGCTCCTGCTGCCATGTCCCCCGCCCCCACCGTGGGGGACTATAATGTCCTACTGTGAGCCAGAATAAGGCCCTCTTCTCCTAAGCTGCTCCTGTCAAGGTAAAAGTGACTGACAGAACATGTGGGATGGCACTTGCTTAGGCTAGGTGGGCTGGCCAGAGAGCCCCAGAGGTCCAGCTGTTTCCATCTGCCCCATGCTAAGATAGAAAATATGGGCCACCATGTCCCGCCTTTTGTTTGTTTAAGTGTGGGTGCTTGGGATCCAGGTCCTCATGCTTGTGCAGCAAGCGCTGAGCACTTTATTGGGTCGTCTCTGACAGAGCGTCATACAGAATGTCGAGCAATGTATAGAATGCTAGGAACAGTAGCTGTGTGGGCACAGTGGAAGGTGAATTTATTCAAATGGGTGTGCAGGCAGAAGGGAAGGAGACATGAAGTCTCGAGCTGCTATTCTTTCTGGTACACTGATTACATGTGGTGTTTGGGGAAGCGGGCAGTCACACCCATGTCGTGTGCAGTTGCTCAGAAGGCCTGAGAGTTTTGACTGAAGTCATGTGATGCCAGCTTGCTCTGAGGCCTTACTGATGTGTATCAGTGAGGAAAAGGCCTTATTAAAGATGGTTGTTACCAAGCAACAGCTGGGATGTCAAGGATGGGATAAGAAGAGCTTAAATGGGGAGGGACGATGTTTGAGAGCCGTTCTGGTATGGATCTTGGTTTATTGATACAAATTTAAGATCAATTTTGTTTTATATATATATATATCTATATCTATATATATATATATATATATATATATCTGCTCCTGATTAAGATATTGTGTTTGTCCAGATCATTTCAAAATATAATGTATAGTTAAAAAATACAGGTTAATAGATACTCATCTATAATAGTCAAGCTTCTAGTCATGTTAGTTAGGTTTTCTAGATATATAGAGATATAGTTCAGTTAGTAAGGTATTATTCAAATCTTTCAGAGATCTTCAGAATATGGCATTTAAATGTTTTAAAAATTTAGTACTTTCATGACAATGAGACACATCTGCTCCTGGCAGCACCAATATACTTCAAGAGGATGATGGGTATCAAAGAGGCTCCTTACAGAGTTTGTTAGCCATTTGGGCAAGAAACTGCTCTTGCCTGAACTGCTTGATGGTATGCTGTGTGAACATGCAGGACCCACAGAGAGATGACTACTAAACTTGCCTAAGGGTGAGACCATCCTTCAGGGTTCCTGCTTCATAAAAGAGTCTGCCAGACATTCTGCAGGACACAGAAGAAAGCAACTGATGGACTTTGTTATTACACTACAGAACAGATCTTCAAATTTCCTGCTTCATGAAAAAGTCTGCCGGATACTATGGGCCTGTGGGCTAAAGATTGGATACCCGCTATGATACAGAAAAACTTTGGGTGACGGTCCAGGTAGCAAAATGCCTTTGTCAATTCTAGAGTTTTAAAAGTTGCTTACAACACACTTGCTGTTTTCTTAGGTAATATTATATCCTTCTGGAGTCTTTGAGGGAGTTAAAAATAGTTATAATTATAGTTTTCCTTAGTTATGATAAAAACATAAATCTAAATATTGTAACTATAATTATTGCTTGATAACTGTTTTGTTATATATCATTTTACTATGTTAAAGTTAAAAACTTTTATTTAAACAAAAAAAATGGTGTGGGAAGTCCTTCTGTATATGTGTTGCTTTTATTGGTTAATGAATAAAGAATCTGCCTTGGCCTGTGATAGGGCAGAGAAGATCTAGGCAGGGAAACTAAACTGAATGCTGGGAGAAAGAAGGCAGAGTTGGGGAGACGCTGTAATAGGAGGAGCAGGCTGCTTGTTGCCCCGGCCACCCAGCTAGCTTACACCCGAAATAATCACACAGAAGTTGTATTCATTTAAACACTGCCTGGACCATTAGCTCGAACTTCTCCTTGGCTAACTCTTACATATTAGTTTAACCCATTTTTATTAATCTGTGTATTCATGTGACTGGGGCTTACTGGCAAGATTCTAACCAGCGTCCATCTCAGGCAGGAGATCCATAGCGTCTGCCACTTTGCCCTTCTTCCCAGCATTCAGTTCTATCTACTCCGCCTTCCTAAGTTCTGTTCTATCAACTAGGCCAAGGCAGTTTCTTTATTCATTATCCAATGAAAGCAACACACAAACAGAAGGAACTCCTACACCAAGCCGCCATGGAGCTGCCAGAGGGGAAAGACGTGAGCTGCCAGCTGGAACCTTGCCGGTAAGTCACGATCCTTGTGGTAAAATATAAAATAATGGAAACAGGTTAATTTTAGATGTAAGAGCTAGCTAGCAATATGCTTAAGTGATTGGCCAAGCAGTGATTTAGTTAATATAGTTTCTGAGTGATTATTTCAGGAGTCTGGGAGGCCAAGAAATGAACAAGCAGCCTCCACCTACAATCATGTATCTATTGAATATATCCTCTCCATTCTGGCTCCTCTACTACTCCCCCCCACCCCTGCAACAAACCCCTTCCCACCTTCATTCCCCTTCTGCATATCCTTTCCCTATTTTTTGTAACTCACTGTCATGGTTTGAATATGAATGGCCCTGACAGGCTCATAGACTTGAATGTTTAGTCATCAGGGAGTAGTACTACTTGAGAAGGATTAGGAGGTGTGGCCTTGTTGGAGGAGGTGTGGTCTTATTGGAGGAAGTCTGTCACTGGGGGAGGGCTTTGAGGACCCAAAAACCTAAGTCAGGCCCAGTGGCTCTCTCTTCCTGCTGCCTGTGGATCAAGATATAGAACTCTTAGCTACTTCTCCAGCACCATGTCTGCCTGTACCCCACCATGTTCCCTGCCATGATGATAATGAAATAAACCTCTGAACTGTAAAGCAAACCCTGATTAAATGCTTTCTTTTAAAAGAGTGCTGTTGTCATAGTGTCTCTTCACAGCAATAGAACAGTGACGAAGACACCCACTGATTCTAATTATTGTTGCCAGCTAGAATGCTGACTGATCTAGCTGGCTTATGAAGGAGACCATAGCTGAAGTGAGTTCATGAGCACAGAGCACAGGCATGTCATGTCCAGAAAAACAGCATCTCACACTCTCCTCCTCATCCTCTGCCTCCCACGTCCTTTATCCCTCCTCCCGTGATGCTCCTTAAGCCCTCAGGAGGTTGATGTGGATGTCCCATTTAGGACTGAGCATGCAACAGTTGCTGATTCTCAGTGCTCGGACCAGTTCTGTGCCTCTGCATCAACTGCTGCCCATTGCAGAAGGGTTTTCCTGGTGAGGGCTGAGCGCAGCATTCATCTAGGAGTGTATTAGCTACTCTTCTATTGTGATAAAACACCATCACTGAGGCAACATACAGAAGAAAGGGCTTATTTGTCTTACAGTTCCAGAGGTATAAGAGGACTTCACGGTGGGGGACGGTGGCAGCAGGCTCTCAAGAAAGCCATGGCCCAGCCAGCCTGTGGTAGGCTGAGCAAATGCTACCTCATTGGCTCATGAGACTATCACGAAATGAATTTCACAGGTATTGGAGACTTTGGAGCACTCGTATATGAGAGACATACTCAGAGAGAAGGGATTCGGCCCAGGAATTGGCATAAGCTGATACATGTTCAGGGCAAGAGCCTAGCTCTCCTCTATTCTCCAGTCTCAACTACCTGACAAAACGAAAGGAGTGGGCCCAGCTTGGCTCCATTGCTGAATGGGAAATGATGGGGTGGAGCGAGGGCTTGGCAGTTAAGAGCACTTGGTTCTCTTGCAGAGGGCCTGAGTCCTAACACCCACACTGGGAGGCTTACAGCCTACCTTCCAGATCTAGGGAGTCAACACCCTCTTCCGGACTGTGCAGATCCTGTGCTCACATGTAGACACGCACACATAGATACATAAATTTGTTTTAAGAACAAAACAAATCTAAGGTGAAGATCAGAGGATACTGGATGTTGGCCTTCGGTCTCCACATGCACACAGAGGCTCACCTCCTCATTTCTCCATAACCCTCCAGAAGCCAAACATAAGATCGGTTCATGACTGAGCAATATAATATTAGTTATTAGTTAACACTGACCATGCAGGGAGTCGAAGACAAGCTGCGACTTAAGGTCACGAATTTTTGTTTCTATTTTATCTTTCTCTAAATTTTTCTCTCTCTCTCTCTCTCTCTCTTTTTTTTTTGCCTTTGCTCGTATTGTGGACCTTAAAAAAAAAATCATTCAACCAGGTCTTTTTGATTTCTAAAAGGACAAGGGAGGGGTTGTATGCAGGCGAGGGCCCTCACTCATCCACAGGGCTTTCCTGGAGTTCCCAGGGCTGCTGGTCACGTCCTCCACCCCCCACCCCCACTCCCTTCCTTCCAGCCAGACTTCTCATTTGTTTGTGTGAGTCTGGGAGGCCCAGGCATCTACCCTGTTGGCAAGAGAGAGTACTTGTGGGGCTGAAATCTTTCTGCTTGGATCTCTGTAAGTTCTTCCTGCTTAGAAAAGAGGTTTTGTGTGTCTGCCCCCTCCCCATTTTTTGGCCTCTGAGGCACCAGGGAGTGATTAATAGAAGGTCTACCTCGAAATTTCAATAGGGCCCAGCACGAGCTCCCGGGGCCGCCAGGGCCTTTGTTCCGCAGAAATCTGTGATAAAGCCTTGGTGGCTGCCTGCTTGCAATCCGAGGTCCTCATTCTGTCGGTGCCAGGCCAGTCTCACGACCTGAGCAGCTTGGGAAGGTCGGGGCTGGAGCAGGGGCACCAAGATCCTTGATTTCTTTTGTGAGACCCTGCAGTGGGAAGATCATGCATGAGGGCGGAGCTGGTCGCCCTGCAGAGTTGTAGGTGAGGGGGACAGGAGGCTTCTTCCCTGGGTGTCTGGTGATGGAAGTGTGCCAGAAAAGATGAAGGCCTGTGAATGGAATGCAAGACACAGGGCTCCACCGCTGCTAACCTTAGACAGGGTATGAGGTCCATGACAGAGCTGCGAGAGGGATCTTGGCGGGCTGGAGCTCAGGGAAGTGATGAGATTGAATGGCATTAGACAGGAAGGGGACATTCATCAGCAGGTGGGATGACTCCCGTGGGAGTGTAATATGTGCTTGAACAGGGGCCATCAGAAGGTTATTATGGCCCCATGAAAGCAAGGATCAAATGGAACATTTAAAAATTCTCATTTTTATAGTGCTGAAGATTGAACCCAGGGCTTCCCGCAAGCCGGGCAGGTGCTCTACCACTGAGCCACACCCCAGCCCCTCACTGGGGATTCTAGGCAGGTGCTCTACCACTGAGCCACACCCCAGCCCCTCACTGGGGGATTCTAGGCAGGTGCTCTACTGCTGAGCAACGGCCCTATCTTCTTTTTACTTCTATTTGAGAAAAGGTCTCACTAAGCTATCTGGGCAGGCCTTGAACTCCGTCACCTGGAATTTGCTGTCCTCTTGCATCAGCCTCCAGGGTAGCTGAGATTAGACCTGTACCCACCCCAACTCCTCCTTTGACTTGGTTCCATGTTGGCCTGTGGACTATCAGAGAATCCTGTCTGGGGCCGGGGAGGGTCTCCTCCCTCACCTGCTCTCCTGTGTCCTCTGGGAATACTCTCACAGATGTGTGCTTTACTCATCTTCTCGATCTCTCAGAATCTGCACCCTCTTTGTATGTGTGTGTTCATGTGTGTGGGTGCACATAAGCCTACAAGTGTGTGTGCGTGTGCCGTAGTTAAGGTTACTGTAGTGGGGATAAAGCGCCATGACAAAGCAAGTTGGAGAGGAAAAGGTTTACTTGACTCACATTTCCACAGCACTGTTCATCATCTACGGAAGTCAGGACAAGAACTCGAACAGGGCAGGAACCTGGAGGCAGGGGCTGAATTAGAGGGTGTGGGAGCTAGTTACTGACTGTGGTTGGATTTTCCTTGGGTCGCCATTCTGCTCCCAAATAAAGACATAGAAACTTACCATTAATTATGAATGCTTGGCCTAAGCTTAGCTTGTCCCACCAGCTCTTTTAGCTTAATTTAACCTGTTTCTATTCATCTACAGTTTGCCTTGGGGCTTTTTACCTTTCATTCTGTATGCCCTACTTTCCTGCTTCCTCTACCTCTGACTGCCTCCTGGTGTCTTCCTGGTGTCTCTTTTTCTTTCTTCCCTGAGCCTAAATTCCTCTTCCTACTTAACTCTCCCTGCCTGGAAATCCTGCCTATACCTCCTCCCTGGCTATTGGCCAGGGAGTTCTTTATTAGACTAATATGGTGCCTTAGGCAGGCAAGGTAAAACAGCAACACATCTTTACATAGTTAAATGGCGCACTAGCGCAGCCTGGATGCTGAGACCTGCAGGGGGTGCCGGGATTGTTCTTTTCAGGTGGAAGAACAGCAACCTTTATTTTTTCCTGAGCTAAAGCCTTTTATGCTTCTGTGGAAAACCACCGGCCAGAAAGAACACAAACATCCTTGTCAATTACAGACCACAAGGAAGTTCCGCTGTTGGTCAGGGGGAGTGAGGGCAGCTAGATCACAACAGTCAAACAAATATTCCACAATATAAACAAATCAACACATCTTTACACAGTTAAACAAATATTCTGCAACAATTGGCTTGCTCCTTGTGACTTGCTCAGCCTGCTTTCTTATAGAACCCAGAACCACCAACCCAGAGGAAGCACCACCAACAATGGGCTGGGGCCCTCCCCCATCGGTCATTAAGAAAATGCCCTACAGGATTGCCTATAGTCTGAGGCATTTTCTTTATTGAGGCCCCCTTCTCTCTGATGATTCTAGCTATGCGAAGTTGACATAAAACTAGCATCACGTGTAAAGAGACGAAAGGACAACCCCAAGTCTCAAGTGTCCTTCCTCAGGTGCTGTCCACCTAGTTTTTATTTTGAGACAGTGTCTCTAATTGTCCTGGAAATTACGTAGTATGCTAGGTTGAGCAGCCAGGAAGCCCTAAGGGACCTGCCTGTTCCTGTGTGCCTAGCTCTGGGATTATAAGCATGATTCACATCACCAGGAGGCTTTTTAAAGATGGCTCTGGGGACTGAACTGAGGTCCTCAAGCTTGTAAGCATTTTATCAACTGACCTATCGCTTCAGCCCGAACTTTGTATGGTGATCAGTATGGGAGTTTCGAGCTGCTCTGTCACCCCCTCCTTAGAAAACTGGGTGGTTCCCCTACTCCTGGGGAACAGTCACTGTGTTGATGCTGAATTTAGTGTGGGTGCCCCATCAGTACAGCCCGGAACTCGTGGACTCAGGTGAATTTGCTTCAGCCTCCAGAGTAGCTGGTGTGTGCCTCCGAGACTGGCTCAGATTTTGCATGCAGAAGCCCCAACTCCCAGTTTCCTGTATGAGTGCACTTGGAGACAGGGTCTCTACAGAGGTGACCCAGGGAAGGTGGTGGCATTAGAGTGACTGGCTCCAGTGGGCCAGATCTCGACTCTAGACTTCTGGTCTGCCAAACAGGGAAGAGAAAAATGTTTGTGGTGTCTGTCTCCTGATCTGTGGTATTGGTCATAGTGTCCCTGTGGACCACGATGCCCACTGAAAGCAGTTCTGAGGATTAAGTGACTATGTGAAAAGCAACTGGGGAGATCTCATGGGATTCAGTCATGGTGCCTCTCCCATCGAGGACCCAATGTGGAATCATGTGATTGCTGGTGGATGGCTCCACATAGGGGCTTTATAGTGTTATATGTACGAAGACTTTTTCTGGAGAGATGTAACATACACACGCGCACATGCGTGGCGCATATATACACAGAAATCTTGCAGTCTGGCTGATCAGTCCCCTCCCCCACCGGCTGTTTCCTGCTACTATAGAGCTGAGGAAGGGCCTGCCACAATCTTCCAACTTAAACTTTCCAGACCCGTGACACTGTTCCACCTCTGGAATGTCAGGAGCTTCTACCTCCCTTCCGGAGGGAACAGCTGTATAATGTGGCACGCTAATGGTGACGCAAGTGAGACAGAGGAGACAGATGGAGTTAAACAGGAAGGGAAGCTGGGCATGGCAGCTCATACCTGTAATTCCAGTACCCAGGAGAGAGAGGCAGGAGGATTCTGAGAGTGAGGCCAGCCTGGACTATGTAACAAGATTCTGTGGTTAAGGATCCTCCAAGGTCTGGAGATAGCCACTCGAGGGTGAGTCTCACGATTACTTAGAACTAGAGGTGTGGGAGGGTGGGCCTCCCACCTCCCACCCATTCCACACAGTGCTATTCAGTCAAGGTCAAGCCACCAGGCCCCTCTCTGGTTATAAGGATGTCACGTGCCCACACTCAGGATAGGTCATATGAAGTTGCAACTGTGTGTGTGTGTATATTTTATTTTGAGCCATGGTCTCATATATCCCAGCTTGGCCTCTCCAGCAAGGTAGCTGAAGATAATCTTGTACTTCTGATCCTCCATGCCTCAACCTTCCCAGTGCTGAGATTAGAGGTGTGTACCAGGCCTTGCTGCTTTATTTCGGCGGGGTTCTCCCTATACAGTCCAATCCAGCTTGTAATTTAAGATCCTCCTGGCTCAGCCTCCCAACTGCTGGGATTAGGGGTGTGTTACCAAACCTGGGATACTTGCTTAACGACTCTGTAAACATCAAATCTTTTTATAACAGGGTACAAAGGGCTGGTGAGAAGGCTCAGTTGATAAAGGTGCGGAATGATCTGAGTTGAGTCTCCAGGACTCACATGGTAGGAGGAAATAGACTCCAGCAAGTTGTCTTCTGACCTCCACAATAACTAATAAATAAGTAGTTAAAGTATTAGGATAGTGCAGAAGTTTAAAAAGGCAGCTACCTAAGAACCAATAAGCTATTTAACAATCACATGGAGGGTTTGGACAGCAGCCGAGTCTTCAGTAGGATCTCATAAACACAATCGCGAAGATTAAGTGCTGTAATAAAGCGCCTGTAATATTTTAATAACTTCCTCTTTGAACCGTTCATTTATTGAGTGTGTACTGTGCGTGTACTGGACCTTCAGGAACCTGCAGGCAGTTGGCCGCACAGGCGGCGCCCTGCAGGGATCGCCGCAGACGGACCGCTCCCCCATCCATTCATCCTTCTCCGAGGCGCCGCCCACGTGATCGCGGACCACCGTTCCCTTTCCCCGCGTGGGTCAGGAAACGGCAGGCGTGCTCAGCCCGGACACCGGAAGGCGCCGGGCAAGGCGCTCTGCGCGGAGGGCAGCAGGAGCCACCAGGGGGCACTGCGGACGCCGTGGGGGGAGGGGCGCGCCGCGCGGAACCACGTGCACACCACGTGGCGCCCGGCAGTCCAGGGGCCGTGGCAGGGTCGCCCCGTCGGCCACCCTACAGCCCGCGTGGGTGACGGAAGCCGTTCTCCCCGTCTGCTCCCCCGTGCCCACTGTCCTCTGACCTCCGACCTCACCGCCTTAGGGTTACCCCTCGCCGCCGGTCGCGCGGTGTGTTTATAAACAGACCTCCCGGTGGGAGCGAAACCCCGGATCGCTGGATTCCACCCCAGGGGAACGGAGCCTCCGCACATGCGCACCCACAGGTACACCCACGCATGCGCACTGAAGCCCAGCGCGGGCGCTGTCTCCGCCCAGTGCATCCTTGCGCAGTGCCGGGTTACTCTTCCGGGAAGTGGGGCCCGGAAGGTTAAATACTGACCTCGCATGAGTCAGAATGATCATAATGTCCCCAGTGGACACAGTCAACGTGGCAGCCGAGGACACTTAATAATCCGATCAGTACAACACAAGAAGCACGCGTATATTACATGTTTTATTTCAAAAGTGAGAAGAAATTAACATTACATATTGAACCTTGAGGTCGTTGTGCAAAAGGTGTCATGCAGCTGGGGGGGGATGCTGAAGCAGGATGACGAGTTCGAGACCAGCCATAGGCTGTATGAGTTGGCTTAGAAGAGGTCCCTGGAAGGTGGCTTGGGGATTAGGAAGGGGAAAATGAAAGTGTTTAATACGGGCAGAGTACCTTCTCGGGAAGTTACGAAAGTTCTGGGTCTGGGCGGTTGTGAACAGTGTGACTGTGTTTCGTGTTACAAGACTGTTCTTAGAAATAAACCATTAAGGTGTCCAGGCTGTGGCTTAGTGGGTAGAGTGCTTGCTTAGTGTTGCACCCCAAGGACACATGTACCAGGCATGGTGATGCATGCCTGTAATCCCAGCATTTGGAGGAGGGAGGCAGGAGGATCATAAATTCAAGGCTAGTTTGAATTATAGCAAAAGAGCCGTTCTGAAGTTCCTTACATGAGTTTCATAGGTCAGGTCAGGTGTTTGTGCCTTCGCACTGGACAGTGCACCCTTTCTGTGTTCTAAGATGCTGCCACTCGGCTTTCACCATTGTCAGTGTGAATCCCGCCAGCTCTAAACAACATCCAGTGTCAGCCCCTGTTAGATTAGTCCCGTACCTCCCCAACACCAGCCTGGGACAGCAGCCCTTCTCTCCACCATCTCTGTGGTGCAGTCATTTTATAAAGGTTCCTATAAGGAGGTAGGCAACCCACAGAGGTAACAGTCTACTCTGGTAGAGGCCATTGTTAATGAAGACAAAGGAAAAGGCCAAGTGGGAACTGCTGGAAGAAAGGGTGATTTTAATTAAAATTTTTTCATTTTTTAGATTAAGAAAATTAATTTATTCTCTCATATATTACATCCTGTCCACAGTTACTCCTCTCTCCTCACCTCCTAGTCCTTCTCCCCCTCCTCCCCTCCCTATCCACTTCTCCATTTCCCTTCAGAAAAGAGCAAACTTCTCAGGGATATCAACCAAACATGGCATATCAAGTTGCAATAAAATCAGGCGTCTCCCCTCATATTAAGACTGGATGAAGCAACCCAGTAGGAGGGAAAGGATCCCCAAATCAGACAAAAGCATCAGAAACAGACCCCTCCCTCTGTTAGGAGTCCCCCCAAAACAGCAAGCTACACAATTATAACATAGTCATCCATTTCGTATGTGTGTATCTTCCCAAGAAGGTGTTTCTGTCTCCATTAAACATTAACATTCATTTCCTTTCTCTAGTCCTTGGTACCTATGTACTGTTCTACTTCCAATGAGTGTGTGTGTGTCTATATGTGTATGAGCACATATGTGTCATATTGCATGTATGAAGGTCAGAGGACAACTTGAAAAAGTCAGTTCTCTCCTATCACAGGAGTCCCAGGGACTGAACTCAGGTAGTTATTGTCCCCTACCTGTGGAACATCTCACTGACCTGTAATCTAACCTTGATCCTGAGATGGTGAAGAATTTGCTGAGCCGGTTCCTCTGAGCTGATGCCTGTGTTATGTGTCACAAGGATACAGCTGAGGGAGGGCTCGAGTTTTTCCTTGGGGTTTCCATGGAGAGAGAGAAAACAACCAATATACAAAGCCCTAGGGCAGGGATCACCTGTGAGTTTGAGGGACAAGCAAAAAGGTCAAGTGGAGGGACACATGAGGAAGAGGGTGGTGGTGGGATGCGGGGGCAGCAAGAGGCACTGATATATCTGTGTGACAGATCACCTCAATGTAACAGGTTAAAGCAACAGTCGCTCTGTTGGAATCACAGGTTTATGGCTGCGGAGTTTCTTAGGCATCTTATATAATGGTTATCAGATATGGGTGTTATCCAAGATGGTGCCTTTCCGTGGTTGGCTGGCGCTGCTGGTTGTCAATGGGGAACTAGAAAGGATGTCAGGAAGGTCTCCCTGTGACTTTTCCAGTGTGGCAATCTTAGTGGTTAGACTGCTTTCTCCCCCACCTTCTGTGTGTGTCTGTGTGTGTGTGCGCACGTGCACGCACGCACACACATGGAGGCTAGAGATTAAAGCCAGATGTCTTCCTCTTTTTCTTTCCACCTTAGTTTTTGAGCTAGATTCTCTCTGATCAGGAGAGAACTACCCTCACCATCTGGGTAGGCTGACTGGTTTGGGACACTTCCCCGCCCCCCCTTCCCCCCGTTTCAGCTTCTCTAGTGTCCAGCTGTGCTTTACATGGATACTGGGAATTGAACTCAGGGCCTCATGCTTGAGCCAAAAGTGCTTTACCAAATGAGCTATCTCCCCAGTCCCTTTCTCTGCCTCTGTTTTGAGATGGGATCTCACTGAGTTGCACAGCCTGGGCCTTGGGCTTGCTCTGTAGGATAGGCAGTTCTGGAACTTTCAGTTTTATTGTCTCTGTTCCCTCCAATAGCAGGGATGATATGTCTGCACCATTGGGCCTGGCTTTATTTATCTTCTTCATGGTTATATTTGCAGCCTCCAGTGAAGGTCCTGGCCTCCAGCCATCACTCCATAAGTGCTTGAGACACCGGTGAGTAGATAGATTAAATGAGGAATGCGCTCCACAGGCTGGATGAGACAACTCAGTAGGAGGAAAAGGATCTCCTAAGTAGGCAAAAGAGTCAGCGACCACATCCGCTTCCATTGTTAGGAATTCCATAAGGACACCAGGCTACTCAGTCATAATATATATGCAAGGACCTTGGTCAGACTTCTACAGGCTCCCTGATCTCTGCAAGCCCCTATGAGTCCCAATTAGTTGATTCTGTGGGCCATGTTCTCTTGGTGTCCCTGACCCCTCTGGTTCCTCTTATTCTTCCTCTCCCTTCTCCGCAGGACTCCCTGAGCTCCACCTAATGTTTGGCTGTGGGACTGTGCATCTGTCCCCATCAATTGCTGGATGAAGTCTCTCTGGTCTCTTTGATGAGGATTCTGCTAGACTCCGGTCCCAGAACACTCTGTAGGCAGGACAAGCTGTAGGTCAAAGGTTTTGTGGCTGGGTTGGTGTCCCAATCCATCTACTTGAGGGCTTGCCTGGTTATAGAAGATGGCCAGTTCAGGCTCCATGTCCCTCATTACTAGGAGTTTTTGCTAGGGTCACTCTCGTCGATTCCATGGAGTTTCTCTTGAACTAGGTTCCCACCTCGTCCCTGAAATGCCCCCGAGTTTCAGTCATTTCTCTCAGTATTTATTTCCCACCCCACTTGACCCCTCCTGTTCCCAGCCCCACCCACTCCAGTCCACTCTTGAAATCTCTTCTATTTCACCTTCCCAGGGAGATCCTTGCCTCCTCCTTAAGTCCTCTTTGTTACTTAGCCTCTCTGGGTCTGTGGCCCGTAGCATGATTACCTTTGACTTCACAGCTAGTATCCACTTATAAGTGGGCACCTACCATGTTTGTCTTTTTAGGTCTGGGTTATCTCACGATGATATTTTCAAGTTCCATCCATTTGTCTGCAAATTTCATGATGTCATTGTTTTTAACAGCTGAGTAATACTCCGTTGTGTAAATGTGCCACATTTTCTGTATCCGTTCTTCGGTTGAGGGACATCTAGGTTGTTTCCAGTTTCTGGCTATTATGAATAAGGCTGCTATGAACATAGTTGAGCAAGTGTCCTTGTGATAGGATGGAGCATCCTTTGGGTATATGCCCAGGAGTAGTATAGCTGGGTCTTGAGGTACATTGATTCCTAACTTTCTGAGAAACCTCCATAATGATGTCCAAAGTGGCTGTACAAGTTTGCATTCCCACCAACAGTGGAGGAGTGGTCTTCTTGCTCCACATCCTCTCCAGCATGATCTGTCACTTGTGAGGGACTTTCTTAATCTGATTATTTGAAACAGGAAGATACACCCTAAGTCTGGACCAGGCAGGCCACTGATGGTAGTCCACATAAAAATACTTGAGAGAAGAAAACCTTGCTTTCTGCCCCATTGTGTGTGACAAGACAAAGTCAAAGTTTAAGGGAGCATCTAGAAGGATCTTGGGTGTTTTAACACCACTCAGGAGTGCATCGTGTGGACTTGTAACCTGTCTTACAAAATAGGTTTGAAGGACTGTGGGGATGGTTCCGTCAGTCCACAGTTTGCCTCACAAGTGTGAGGGCTTCAGTTCAGATTCCCAGAACTCACACTGAAGGGCCAGGCCCAGGGTTGTGTGCCTGCAATCCCAACAGCATGAGATGGGAAGTAGAGACTGGTGGATTCCCAAAGCTAGTGGGTCATCTAGCCTGCCTGCCTTGGCAAAATTCCAGGCCAATGAGAGACACTATCTCAAACAGAAAGGTGGGGATTGCTTGAGTGACCTCTATACTTGACACACATGCATGCACATACACAAACAGGAGCATGCACACAGAAGTTCTTTGATCTGACATGGTGTGAGCTGTACAGAAAACTACAAGGAGTGAAAAGATGGGTGGGTTCATAGTGGATAGAGTGGGTGGGGAGGGAGCTGGAGAGATGACTCAGCAGGGAAGACCCAGGTTCAGTTCCCAGCACCCACATGGTGGCTCTCAACCATCTGTAATTCAAGGTCCAAGGGATCTGATGTCATAAATCCTGGCCTGTTATAGAATAGAATATTTGTTTAACTATGTAAAGATGTGTTGCGTTTGTTTAATAATGGAAAGGCGTTGCTTTTGTTTATGCTGCATTTGTTTAACTATGTAAAGATGTTGTTTCACCTTGCCCGCCTAAGGCACCCAAATGATCTAATAAGGAACTGAATGACCAATAGCTGGGCAGAGGAGGGATAGGCAGGGCTGGTGGGCAGAGAGAAAAGGGGAGCCACGTAGGAGCCAGCCAGCCACAGAGAAAGCAGGAAAGTAGGACGTACAGAATGAAAGAGAGGTAAAAAGCCCCGAGGCAAAACATAGATGAGGAGAAACAGGTTGAAGTTATAAGAGCTGATGGGACAAGTGTAAGATGGGGCTGAGCATTCATAACTAATGATGTGTCTCTGTGTCGTGATTTGTAAACTGGTGGTCCAAGAAAGCCTGCTCCACTAGCCTCCACAGACACTGGATATATGCTTAATAAAGTCAGTAGAAGGGCTGGAGATGGCTCAGCTGTGGAGCTGCATGCATCCTGCTCTTGCAGAGGACCTGAGTTTGGTTCCCAGCACCTGCACTGGGCCGTTAACCTCCTGTAACTCCATCTTCTGGTTTCTGCGGGCACTGCACCCACACACCCATACTTCACCTCCCCACACATATGCATAAATAAAATCTTTAAAACGGTGAAAATCGAGACAGGGCCTTGTCTTCCATCAGGGCAGCCCACCTTGCTTTTTGAGATGAAGGTCTCTCATTGGTCTTTAATTTGCCGAACAGGCTGCCTGGTCAGCCACCCTCAGGATCTGCCAGTCTCTGGCTCAGTGCTGCTAAGGTACCAGGTATGACTTTAAGTGGGTTCTGTGGGTCGGAACTCAGGTCCTGAAACTTGCATAGCAAACATTTTACCTGCTAAGCCTTCTTTCAAGCAAATCTTTCTGAATTATCTTTTTCCCTCTTAGATATATAAAGCCCCCCCCCAATTCGCAGAATGAAATTGAGAATTTTGGTTGGTTAAGAAGAAGCCTGGTTCACTGTTTTGTTTGTTTGTTTGTTTGTTTGTATTTTTGTTTGGTTTTTGAAATAGGATTTTACAGCTGGGTGCAATGGCACACACCTTTAATACCAGCCCTCAGGAGGTCAAGGCAGGCAGATCTCTGAGTTTGAGGCCAGCCTGGTCTACAGAGCAAGTTTCAGGACCACCAGGACTACACAGAGGAACCCTGTCTCATTCCTTCCCCCACCCCAAAAAGAGAAAGAAATAGGATCTTACTATGTAGCTTTGGCTGTCTTGGAACTCTCTATGTAGACCAGGCTAGCCTTAAACTCACAGAGATCTGCCTCTGTCTCCCAAGAGCTGGGATTAAAGACATAATGCCACCAAGCCCTGCCTCTGACCCATGTAGTAACTGGCGAGAAGAGTAGCTAAGACATCTAGGACTGTCCCTAGAACTTCCTGATTCTTGTTGTTTTAAATTTTTACTTGATTGTATGTGTGGTATGTGTGTGTGTCCACATCTGTGTACTCCTGTGTATGTGCATTTGTGTGTGTGTATGTTTGTATGTAGACTAAATAAAAGCCAATGTCAGTGTCTTCCTCAGCCACTGTCTACTTTATTCTTTAAGACAGAGCCCCTCTCTGAAGCTGGAGCTCACTGATTCAGCTAGACTCAACTAAGGGTCCTTCTGACTCCGCTTTTCCAGTGCTGGGGTTACAGCCATGTAATCAGACATCTCTCTCCCGCCCTACTGTTCCCAAATACCCAGTGGCCTCTTCCCAAATAATTGACTTGGAGGCTTAATATTACTTATTAATGCTCGGCTGGTAGCTCAGGCTTGTTACTAACTAACTCTTATACTTAAATTAACCCCTAATTCTTACCTAAATTTAGCTACGTGGTTTGTACCTTTTCTCAGTATGGCATGCTCATCTTACTTCTCCACGTTTGCTTGTGACCCTCTGACTCTACCCTTCCTTGTTCCAGAATTCTCCTAGCCTGGCTCTCGAGCTCAAACTCTCCTGTGGGCCAGTCAGCTTTTTATTAGCAAATGAGAGTAATACACATTCATAGTATAGAAAATGATTGTTTTGCAGCACAGCAATGCACACTGCGTGCAGTTTTTTCGCGGGGGGGAGAGGGTAATGGGGATCCGAACTCAGGTCCTTGTGCGTGCACAGCCCACACTTCACTGACTGAGCCGTTTCCCTGACTCCATACCTTTTGTTGTTGTCCTAAAAGTCAGGAGTTGCTGTGTAGCTGACCTTGAACTCTCAGTCTTGCTTCAGCCTGCCGAGTGCTGGGATCACAGGTGTGCTCTACCCGACCAGGCTTGGGTGCATACGTATGTGAATCATCTTGATGTCATGTTTGGGCTATAAGTTGCAGCCGAGAAGCTAGAGCCTGGGAGATTTGACAAAGACAATGAAGTCAGCTGATAGAATCTGTGACTCAGAGAGCAGACTACCCGGGAAGAACCGTAGGGACAGGTTTTGTGTTTGCAGACAATGCAAACAGTGAGACACACACAGCTGCCTTCATAAAGCATGGACGCCCCTGGAAAGATGCCAAGAAAGCTATGGCCGCCAGCATTCCTGCAGAGGGGTGGGAGTAGGGACGCGTTGCCGGGCTCTGATGCCTGCCTTTTGAATTGTGTTCTATGTGTGTGTATTTCCCACTCCAAAGAATAGAAGACAAGAACTGTAAATAGTCTTACCTCATTGAGCCTTCTCATTTTATCATTTTATTTTATTTTAGCCAGGATCTTGTGTAGCTAAGGATGATCTCAAACTCACTGTGTAGCTGAGGATGACCTTGAACTTCTGATCCTTTCCACCTCTCAGATCACACTCTGCCAAGTTGGAGACTGCATTTTGAGCAAACTCCCTGATGTTGCTGGTGCTGCCTGAATGACACATTTTGCTTCTGGAGTAGTGAGCATCTCTCAGGTGATGCTGGTGTCAGCACTGTGGCTGATGTTTATACTGATCCTGATACCGATGCTGGTCCTGATGCTGGTGCTGGTCCTGACCCTGATAGTGATGGTGATGCAGATGCTGCTGCTGCTGTTGATGCTGAGTTTCTTGGTCCTTGAACTAATGTCCTAGTTTGATTTATGTTGCTGTGATAAATACCATGACCAAAAGAAACTTAGGGAGGAAAGGATTTATATCATTCTTAAAGATTATATTCTACCAGTGAGGAAAGCCAGGGCAGGAAATAAAGCAGGGCAGAATTCCAGTAGGGAAGAAACTTGGAGCAGAAATCTTGGAAGAACTTGCTCACTGAATTGAGCTCACATTAAGCTACCTTTCTATACAGCTGGGTCCCACCTGCTTGGGGATGGCACTGCCCAGTCTTCCCTCTGACTTAGCCTGATGTCTTTCCAGCTATTAGCACATGACACTAGTCATGAGTGGGCACCTGGGCTTCTGACATCTGTCCCTGATGGCTTTGGGAACTGGTATTTCCCTTCTTTTTGCTACTGCAAGTGAAGAGAGAATACCTATAAGCTAATGGTTTTCTGTCTATAAGCTAATGGTTGTTTGTCTATAAGCTAATGGTTTTCTGCCTCTAAGCTGATGGTTGTCTGCCTGTAAGCTGATGGTTGTCTGCCTCTAAGCTGATGGTTGTCTGCCTGTAAGCTGATGGTTGTCTGCCTGTAAGCTGATGGTTGTCTGCCTGTAAGCTGATGGTTGTCTGCCTGTAAGCTGATGGTTGTCTGCCTGTAAGCTGATGGTTGTCTGCCTGTAAGCTGATGGTTGTCTGCCTGTAAGTTTATGGTTGTCTCTATTCAGATCCAAAACATGATCAGGCTTACAGTGCCCTACCTCTCTGTACACTGAGTCTGCAGCTGCTCTGCTTACTCTGAAGAGGCTCTGGTGTCTGGAGGGAGCAGAGCAGGACCCCCAACCCAGCACCTCTCTTGAGTCCCACACTAGCCAGCTGCAGTCCCCTAGGCAGCTGGCCTGCATCCTCTAGGCTTCCGCCCTGACCTTCAGCTCCCAGGGTAGACAGGAAGGAGGAACCAGAGAAAGGCCCGTCCTGAGGGATTCTCTGAGCACAGCTTGGAGGGATGTGGTGGGGATACTGGTGTTGTGGGCTGGAGAGGAAGAACACTCGTTTAATCATTTGATCACTAGGCATCAACACGCATTGATCACCTCCTGCTGTGTGACGGGCAGCTTGCTAAGTGCTGGGGACACAGAATCAGTGCAGAAAACAAATGGTGTTAAAGCATTGCCCAGGTATGTGAGGTCACCATTTAGAACTACCCGCAAGGGCCAGGACCAGATCTAAGAAAGGCTTCTATTGCTCTTTCTTCAAAGACAAGGTCTCGCTCTGTAGTCGAGGCTTGCCGCAGACTCACAAAAATTTTCTGTCTCGTCCCCTTTAATGATGAGATTTCAGGCAGGGGTCGTCACCTTGGCTAAAGGGTGTATTTTAAATTTTTTAATTTACTTATTTTTAATTGTGTATATGTTTGTGGAGTATGTGCTCATGAACACAGGTACCAGTTCATGGAGGTCAGAAGAGGTCGTCAGATTCCAGGGAGCTAGAGTTACAGATAGTCGTGAGCTGCCTGCTGTAGGTGCTGGGGACCAGACCCAAAGAGAAGCAAACAGTCTTAACCATCACAGGATGGGTTAAATGGGAGGTAGGTGTGTGTGTGTGTGTGTGTGTGTGTGTGTGTGTGTGTGTGTGTGTGTGTGTGTGTGTAACTGTCACTAGTTTGGAACTCAGCAGGTTGGCTCCCCCTCCCCCTCCCCCCCACAGGGCTCACGTGTTCACTGTCACACTGGCTTATAAAATCTAGGTTCTTGGGGTTGAACTCAAGTGCAGAGTACATGTGTGGCCCACTGAGTTAGCTCTGTGCCCCCCACACACTGATTTTGAGTCAGGGTCTTGCTGTGTAGTCTAGGCTGCCTCCTCAAGCTCACACCAGTCCTCCTGCCTCAGCTTGCTGGGATTACAAGCACTAGCTATTACTCTGACTGAGAAGGTTTTGATTTTTTTGTTTTGGTTTGTTTTTTCCTCCTTTGTCTTTTTGTGGTACTGGGATTGTGCCCAGAGCCTCATACATGCTAAGCAAGTGCTCTGCTATTGAGATGCCTTGGTGTTTTGCTGCTGTTATTGTTGTGTGTGCGTGCCTGTTTTTTGTTTGTTTTAAAGACAGAGTCCAATATAGCCAAAGCTGGCTTTAAACAACTGTGTAGCTCAGGATGACTTTGAACCCCTGATCCTTCTGCCTATTCCACCTCCTGAGTCTTAGATTTACAGGTGTGTGCCCCCACATTTGATTTTATGTGGTCCTGGAAACCACAGTGTCGTGATTTGAATGAAATGTTCCCACACATCTCAGGCATTTGACTACTTGGTCCCCGGCTAGTGACTGTTTGGGGAGAATGGGGAGGTGTGGCCTTTCTGGAGGAGATGTCTCTGGGGCAGGCTGTGAGGTTTCAAAAGACTCCCAGTGTACTCCCCGCCTTCTTGTTTGAGATGTGAGCTCTGCCACCATGGACCATAACCCCTGGGCCCATAAGCCCCGTTAAATGCTTTCTGTGATGAGTAGCTTTGGTCATGGTGTTTTATCACAGCCATAGAAAAGTGACCAAGACACACAGCGCTTCCTGAATGCTCCACCCACGAACCTCTATCCCTTCTCTCTCTTTCTCTCTCTCTCTCTCTCTCTCTCTCTCTCTCTCTCTCTGTGTGTGTGTGTGTGTACTCCATGAGTATCAGGCATACAAGTGTGTGCAGTTGCATGTTTATATGTGCACATGTGGGCATATGCATGTGGAGGCCAGAGGACAACCTTGTGTGTCGTTTCTCAGAAGCCATCCACCCTGTCCTTTTGAGGTGGGGTCTCTCACTGGTGAAGCAGCTAGACTGACTGGTCTCCAGGCCCCAGGGATCCTCTAGCTTCCACCTTGCTCCTCCTTAGGAGCACTGGGATTACAGATGTGAACTACCGTATCTGGCTTCAAGGTGAGCTTTGAGGATCTAAACTTGGGTCCTTACCCTTGTACCACTGCATCATCTTCCTGGATCCATTTCTTTCTTTCTTTCTTTCTTTTTTTTTAATATTTATTTATTTATTATGTATACAATGTTCTGTCTGTGTCTATGCCTGCAGGCCAGAAGAGGGCACCAGACCTCATTACAGATGGTTGTAAGCCACCATGTGGTTGCTGGGAATTGAACTCAGGACCTTTGGAAGAGCAGGCAATGAGCCTTAACCACTGAGCCATCTCACCAGCCCTCCTGGTTCCATTTCTATATCAAAAATTAAAACCACATTAATTTATATATGTGTGTGCTTATGCCTGAATGCATATGCCATGGTGTGCATGTGGAGGCCCAAGGATAATTTGTAGGAATCAGTTCACTTCTTTTACCAAGTGGGTACCAGGAATCAAACCCAGGCTGTCAAACTCGGTGGCAGGCGCCTTTCCTACGTAGGTATTTACCACCCCCTTATTTATCATTTTTAAGACAAGGTCTTACATAGCCCAGGCTGTCCTCAAACTTGAGATGCAGCTAAGATGACCCTGAACAGATCCTCACGCCTCTGCCTCCTGAAGGCTGGGGTCAAAGAGCGCACCACCATAGCTGATTTTATCAAGTGATAGGGCCGGAACCAGAGCTTTGGGCACGCTAGGCAAGCACTCTACCGGCTGAGCTGCACCCCAGTCTCCATTCCTATTTAAAATTGAATGCCATTAAGGAGCCCTAGAGGATTTAAAGATGCGTATTCTCCCCTTCTCCCCATGTATGAGTGTGTGCACATGCTGTGACATGCATCTGGCCGGCACAGGACAGCTCGAGAGAGTCAGCTCACTCTTCCTCTGTGTAGGTTGTTAGGCCTAGTGGCGAGCACCTTTCCCTATTTCTGATTTTCGAGATAAGGTCTTCACAGGTAGCCCAGATGGCCTTGAACTCACAATCATCCTACCTCCATCTTCCCAGCACTGGTTCTTCCTTAGTTGTGAGGTCAGAGTTCCAAGCAGCTGTGAACACTCACCTCCTTATTTGCTTGAGACACTGTCTTCTTGAACCTGGAGCTAGGAGGCTGGCAACCAGTAAGGCCCCCTTCTCGCTGCTACCCCCATCTCAGTCCCCTCACAGAAATGGGATTCCAGCTTCTTCCGTGGATGCTGAGATTTGAACCCAGGTCCTTGGATTTGCTCAGCAAGAGCTCTCACCCACTGAGTGACTCCCCAGTCTCTTAGTTTCCTTTAAACCCCCAAGTTTCTTTTACTCACCAAAACCTGCCTGGTGTAGTTTCCTGGAATGTAGTTTGTCAAAATGTCCCTGACTTCTTGAACTTGAAAGCAGCCCACATCCTGGTGAACGATTACGAAAACGTCACTGGTCTCCTAGTCTGCAATCTCTCCCGCTGGGGCCATCTATGCACTGCTCTGTGGCTCAGATAAGAGCATGTTATTGCTCTGCTGAAAAGCCTCCAAAATCACAGACGAGAATTCGTTAGGGCATCCACAGTGCTCTGCCAATTGGTCTAAACCTGTCTTCATTGTCACCAACTACAGTGTCACTTTCTGCAGAACATTAGCTTTTCCTCCTTTGTGTGTGTGTGCACGTGTGTATGTGTGTATGTGTGTGTGTATGTATGAATATATGTGTGTATGTGTATATGTACGTGTGTACGTGTGTGTGTGTGCACGTGTGTATGTGTGTATGTGTGTGTGTATGTATGAATATATGTGTGTATGTGTATATGTATGTGTGTATGTGTGTATGTGTATATGTGTGTGTGTATGTATGAATATATGTGTGTATGTGTGTGTGTGGATGTGTGTGGATGTGTATATGTATGTGTATGTGTGTATATATGTGTTTGTGAATGTGTATGTGTGTGAATGTGTATGAGTGTGAATGTATGTGTGTATGTGTACATATCTATGTGTGTATATGTGTGAATGTGTGTGTATGAATGTGTGTGTATGTGTGTGTGTGTGTGTGTGTGTGTGAGAGAGAGAGAGAGAGAGAGAGAGAGAGAGAGAGAGAGCTGTGAAATCAGAGAACAATGTTTTGTCTCTTTTTGAGATAAGGTCTCTTAATGGCTTGGAATTTTGCCACACAGGCCAGGCTAGCTGACCTGTGAGCTTCCAGGGACCTGCCTGTCTCCCCTTCCCAGATTACTGTCACTGGAATTAAAGGTACATGCCATGGCACATGGCTTTTTATGTGGTTCCCACACTTTCGAGACAAGTCTTTACTAACTGAGCCATTTTGCAGCTGTCATCTTAAGAACCAAGTTCATCACCTTAACAGCTTTGGCCAGCCTCTGTATGAATGGATGGCTTCTCTGTTTCTAGAGCCCACCCTCTTCCACACCAGGGACATTGCCTTCACCCTGTGTGACCTGGGTGGGGGGGTTACTATTGTGTATTCTGGACTCAGAAACTTGAGTTCTTTCAAAGGAGGGATGTGCTAGCTTAGCATAATCTTATCCGTATGGAATTCCAGTCCCTCCTTCCTTCTCCCGCTCTCCCTCCCTCTTTCCTTTCTTTCTTTGTTACATCGAGATGGAACCCAGGGCCTCACACATACTAGACAAACACTCTACCACTGAGTCACACCCCAGCCCCTCACTGGGGGACTCTAGGCAGGGGCTCTACCACTGAGCCACACCCCAGCCCCTCACTGGGGGATTCTAGGCAGGGGCTCTACCACTGAGCCACACCCCAGCCCCTCACTGGTGTAGTCTAAGCAAGTTCTCTCTCACAGAGCAACATTCCTAACTCTCTTCTTACTTTTTATTTTTGAGACAGTATCTCACTAAGTGGTCCTGGCCGGCCTTGAACTCATGCTGTAGCTCAAGCATGTTTTTAACTTGAGATCCTTTTCCTTAAGCCTCCCACAAATCTGGGATGACAGGCTTGTACCATTAGGACCTGCTGTTATTTTTGGGTTTTAGCCAATGGCCTGGAGAGGTGGCCAGCAGTTATAACTTACAGATGACCCTGGTTTGATTCCCAGCGCCCACATGGTGGCCACAAAAATCTTGACGGGTTCCAGGGAGTCCACACCCTCTTCTGACCTCTGTGCTTGTGGTGCACATGTATACATGCAGGCAAAGCATTCACACACATGAAATAAAATCAATCAATCTAAAACGATGTTTTAGCTTAGCAGAGTGGTGTACCCAGAAAACCCTCACGCTAGGGAGGCTGAGACAGGAAGGTCCTGAGCTGGAGGCCAGACAGCATGACATAGCAAGGTCTTGCCTCCAAAAGGTTTCCTCTTTCTTTTCTGCAGGCTCCTGTATACCTCAGGCTGCCCTCAAATACACGATGTGAATGAGGATGGCTTTGAACTTCTGATCCTGCTGTCTCTATGTCTTCAGAGCTAGGATAACAGGTATATATCACCATGCTTGCTTGATTTTCAAAAGAGAAAAAGGTTTAATGAATTGGAATGGACTTCTTTTTTCTCTGCTTTCTATTTTAAACATTTAATTACTTGTGTGCACTCACATGCATTCCTTGGAGTTCAAATGGGGCATCGGAGAACTTGGGGGAGTAGGTTCCCTCCTTCAACAGTGTGGTTCCTGGGGTGATCGAACACATGCTGTCAGACTTGGTGACCCACAAACTTTAGAGACGTTTCCCATCTCTGCTTCGGTCTCCTCCTGGGAGCACCAGGGTGACAGATGTGTGCCCTGCCGTGTCACCGGGGATCTGAACTCACGCCCTCAGGCATGCACGGTGAATGCTTTACTCACTGAGCCATCTCCCCAGCTCCATACTTTGGCTTTTGAAAATGACAACATGATGGAGATGCCAGGGTTCCAGATTCATTGTCTATCAAACACTACAGCCAAAGCGAGCAGGCCTGGAGCATTTCCTGCTCCGTGTCTGAGGTGGATCTGATTGCTTGTGTCAATGTCAGGGCCCTATATGAGTTGGCAGGGCATGTGGACCCCAGGGAACCCCCAGTCTCTAGTTCAGCACAGGGGCTGTCCTGTGATGGAGAATGCCTGTCCATTGTTTCTGGTTATGAGACCAAAAACGCAGCTTCTTTTTAGAATCAGGGCGAAGCGAGGAGCTGGCACACCCTCCAAGCAGAGACTTCTAAACGGAAGGTTCCAGGTGTGCACCTGGAACCTGTGGTTCAGCTTCCAGGCAAGGGTGTGGCTTGCCTTCCACACCAGTGACTGATTATAACCGCGGGCACTCAAGAGACGTGCCCTGTGATCAAGGTGACTCTGCGAGTTTGGTTTTGGTTTCTCCCCCTCCTCTTCCCCCTCCTCCCTCTGCTGTGCGTGCGGGCATACACACCCATATGCACACTTGTAGAAGCTAGAGAAGGATATCAAATGTCTCCCCCATCATCCTCCACCTCAATGCCTTGAGACAGGGTCTCTCCCCGAGCTGGAAGCTCACCACTTTGGATAGGCTGGCTAGCCAGGGAGGTCCTGGGATCCACCAGTCTCCACACCCAGTGCTAGAGTTCCTGAGCATACGTGGCCATCTCCTGCTTTTATTTCATCCCCAGCTTTGTAGGGTGCTTGGGTTTGAACTCAGATCCTCATACTTGCAAGATAAGGACTCAGACCCACTGAGTCATCTTTCTAGCCCAAGTTTGAATAAACTCTTTAACATTTAAACTTTTCTCATTTATGTATATGTGTGTGTGAGCATATGTGTAGGGGCCACAGAAGCCAGAAGAGGGTGCTGGATCCCCTGGAGCTGGAGCTTCAGGCAGTTGTGGTCTGCACAACATGAGTGCTGGGAACCACACTTGGGTCCTGTACAAGAGCAGTGTGTGGTCTTAATTGTTGAGCCATCTCTCCAGCCCCTGCTTCTTCTCTCTTGAGATAGGATGCCTTTATCCATCTTTCTCTCTCTGTGTTTCCCTGTCTGTCTCCCCCATCCCTCTTCCCAGGGATTAAGAGATCCTAGGCCAGCGCCTCTGTGTACTCAGTCTAATACTCAGCGCATAGCTTCCATCCTCATAATGGTTATGAAGGCTGCTGCAGTGCCCGCCGTCAAATGAGCATCCCGGGGGTCGAGGAGAGGCTTACGCACAATTCTTTTTCTGGCTGTGACTCCCCTTTTGCTTCCAGCAGGGAGTGGGGATGGCAAGTCTCCTCCTCTGTAGCATGTAGCACCAACAGAAGGCCCAGGGCTCCCTACAGGTACCCAGGTACGAGTGCTGGGGGAACTAGAAAGTCAGTGGTGACAAGGGAGGTTTGGGGAGCCCAAGGGGCGGGGCCTTTTCCTACTAGTTGATGCTGGCTGAGGACCACTAGCCCACGCCTTTAGTGAGCAGTGAAACCCACTGCAGAGCAGTTAGGATGAGGCAAGTCAGACAGCCTCCAGCGCAAGCGCTGAACATCGTCAACCAAAGCAAGAGGGTCACACCTGCCCATCTCCCACGGGCCACACCCCCTCCCCGCGGGATTCTAGGCAGGTATCCTTCCACAGAGTCGTGCCACAGCCACTCCCCAACTGGGGGATTCTAGACGAGGGCTTTGGTGAGACCTCAGGTACTATGTGGTGAAGATGAGGAAGGATATTATTACATGGTAGGTGGCAGTCTTTCTTTTTTTTTTTACCAAGGATAATGGCCCATCTAGCACCCTATGGAAGGTACAAAGGCTCGTGTCCACAGTGTCCTCACTGCACAGTACATTCAGTGGCTACCAAGGATGAGAGCTGCTTGGCCCAGTGGGGACGCCAGCCATAAGTCAGCTTTATCCCTGCTACTCACACGCACGGTGGCATCTCTGCATCTCCCATGTGCTGTAATCCCACTGAGAGGTGACCTCAAGGACCTGTATGGTTCTATCAAAGACCACTGGGGCGGGGGGCGGGGATCGGGACAGTGAAGTGAAACCTCTCAGAGGTTGGGTGTCCTTCAACTGCTTTGAAAAAAGGAACTATCGGAGGGCATGGAACTCTGCTAACCTCAAAGTACAGCTGTGGGCACCCCGGATGGGTAGTAGTATACAGGCAATGGGTGGGGAGAGACAACACTAGTCCCGCAGAATGTGTGGCCTAAAAGATGCCCCCGTGTATTTCTGTAGTTGGAAGAGTGGGTATGGGGGAGCTCATTTTGAGTAGGAAATGTGGATTAGTCTTTTTTGTTTTGTTTTATTGGCTGTGACAAATGCCGCCTAAGGAAAGAAGGGCTCGTTTGGCGCTGTTTGGGCGCGGTCTTTCCTGGTGAAGCTGTGGCAGCAGGCACACGAGGTAGCTGGCATCGGTAGTCAGGAAGCAGAGATGAGTGCTGGTGTGGTTGGCTCGCTTCTTCCCACCTCTCTGTTCAGACCGGAATCCCAGCCCAGGCAAGTGTGCCCCCGACATTCAGGGCGGATCTTCCCACCTCAGTTAAGCCTCCCCGGAAAAACCCTGATAGACAAGCCCAGCGCTGTGTCTCCAACTGGATTTGGAGTCTCATGAAGTCAACAGTGAAGACTAACTCCCACAAAGGGAATAGCAGGGGATCCCTGCCCGGGACATACACCCCATGGTGTTTTTGCCAGTGGACTGTGTGCCCTTGGGATTGGCTGCGTGTGAGGTCTCAATGCCACCTTTGCTGCAAATACAGAAAGATGTGGTTAAGGGTGGCCCCCAATTGTCCTGCCTCTACATGGCCATTTTGCTGCCTGGCTTCATGGCACCAGAGATTGCCCTTGTATTGTCCCAGCATGTGTTCACATTGTGCTGATTTACAGGGCTTCCACCAGACTCGACGGTGCGGTGTGTAGATTGGATGACCTTGGGCTCTGGGCCTTTCCTTGTGCCAGCAAGTGAGCCATGTGTGGCAAAGAAAAGAGTTTCTGGGTGTTGGCAAGGACTATCTTTCTTTTTTTAAATTTAAATTTTTTTATTTTATTGTTTTTATTGAGCTATATATTTTCCTCTGCTCCCCTCCCTTCCTCTGGACTACCTTTCCTAGCTATTGTTGTCTTGGTCTTGAGACAAATAAAGGACAAAATATCAGAGCTTATCAAGTTGGGGGCATGACTAAGCAGCACGCTGCTTGCCTAGAATCCCCCAGTGAGGAACTGGAGTGTGGGTCAGCGGCAGAGCACCTGCCTAGAATCCCTCAGTGAGGGGCTGGGGTGTGTCTCAGTGGTAGAGGACCTGCCTAGAATCCCCCAGTGAGGGGCTGGGGTGTGGCTCAGTGGTAGAGCCCCTGCCTAGAATCCCCCATTGAGGGGCTGGGGTGTGGCTCAGTGGTAGAGCCCCTGCCTAGCATCCATGAGACCCTGAATATATAATCAATCTCTCTCTCTCTCTCTCTCTCTCTCTCTCTCTCTCTCTCTCCCTACCTATCTATATTTTAAAACAAAAAGTTACCAAGATTTATCCAATAACATAAAGTTATTCAACTTTTATGCCATCCCATTATGACCTCACAGTCTTCCATCCTCAACCCCTCACCCCACAAACCTCTATTTTCCATTCTCACAACTTTTGCTGTTTAAAGGATATTGTATAAATGGAATAATATACAGTGTAACCCTCCAGACTAGCTTTCTCTGCATCCTGTGAATTCCCCTGTGAACTGTCAAGGGTACTGCATATGTCATGTCTTTTCTTTTTAGGGCTAAGTAGCATTCACGGGGTGATGCTACAGTTTTAATGGAGAGCATTGGGTCATTTTCAGTTTTTGTTTATTATGGACAAAGTTCCTTTGAGCAGGCGCTGTGTGTGTGTGTGTGTGTGTGTGTGTGTGTGTGCATGCGCGTGTGTGTGGTGTACCAGTGACTTTAACGAGGCATAGTACTTTCAGGAGCGTGTACAGATTTTACTGTGAAACTGACTGTTATGGTTTCCAATACAGGCTCATGTGTTTCAACGTCTGTTCCCCAGCAGGTGGCGCTATTTGGGAAGATTGTGGAACCCGTGGGAGGTGGGTCGTAGCATGGACAAGACTTGAGGATTACAGGTCTCTGTTCCACTTCCCATCCCGTCTCTGCTTCCTGTTTGGCTAAGATGGAGGAGGTGAGGAGTCCCAGCCATCTGCTCCCACTTCTATGGAACCACCTTGCTTTTGTCGTGTCATCTGTCCCTGGTAATAATACATAAGCTATGCACAGTTTTCCCACTAAGCCTCAGTCCCTATCATGCCTTATTGCTCCCCAACCCCATGATGCTGCCAGTGGCAACAGAAAACTCAATGTATGGTGCCCATGTAGTGGCCAGTTCTCTTCCAGCTGTACTGATCTATGCCCCCTGCCTGATGTGTGTGATGGTTAACAGGTGACAGGATCTAGATCTAGGATCTAGACACACCTCCGGGCATATCTGTGAGGGAGTTTCCAGATTAGGTTAACTGAGGTGGGAAGACCCACCCTGAATGTGGGCAGCAGCGTTCCCTAGGCTGAGGTCCTGGACTGCATCAAAAGCAGAAAGCAACCCCGCTGAGCACCAGCATCCATCGAGCTTCCTGTCTGTGGCTACAGTGTGACCTGCCACCTCACCCCCTTGTCATCCTGCCTTCCCTGCCATGATGGACTGTGCCCTCAAACGGTGGGTCAGCAATGTGAGCCAGCAGAAGCCCTGTCTCAAAGCTGTCTCTGTCAGGTATTTTGTCATGATGGACTGTGCCCTCAAACGGTGGGTCAGCAATGTGAGCCAGCAGACGCCCTGTCTCAAAGCTGTCTCTGTCAGGTATTTTGTCACAAAAGTGAAAGAAGAGACTGTGGTGGACTTTTCTTTCCTGCCCACCGTTCCCAACTGACTGACATGGAGACTCAATATAATTACAAGTGCTCAGCCAAAAGCTCTGGCTTATTACTAGCTAACTCTTACAACTTAACCCATTTCTATTCACCTACATTCTGCCACGTGGTGTTACCTCTCTTTCATCTTGCACCTCCTGTGTCTCCCTGGTGACTTCCCTGATTCCTCACTTCTTCCCAGTGTCCTTAGCCTGCTTTTCCATCTAACCTTATCCTGTCCAGCTGTTGGCCAGTCAGCTTCTTTAGGAGACCAACCACAGCATAATTTTACACAGTATACGGAAGGATTATTCCACAGCAAGTAGCTGATACAATGTTATAGGCACGCACAATTGTGACCACAGCTTTGACACTAACAAGGGGTCTTGAACTCAAGCTGATCATGGTGTCTTACTTTCACTTCTGTTACTTTGATGAAATACTCAGATAAAAAAGCAACTTAGCAGAGAACAGGGTTTATTTTGATGCAGGATTCCAGGTTACAGTCCAGGACAGCAGGTAAATCAAGGCAGGAACTTAAAACTTAAAACATCTAGCCACATTTCAGTTCAGAGCCTAGTGAAAAGACTGATTTGTACACGCCGTTCACACCCAGCTCAATCTCTCCACTCTCATACAGCTCAGGACCTCTGTCTAGGGAATGGTGCCACCCATGTGATGAAGACAGCTGGGGCTGGAGAGATGGCTCAGTGGTTAAGAGCACACACTGCTCTTGCAGAAGAGTTGAATTTGGTTCCCAGGACCCATATCAGGTGGCCGACAATTGCCTATGCCTCCAGTGTCAGGGAATCTGATGCCCTCTTCTGGCCTCCTTGGATGCTGCACCATGTGCACAACCTACACTTGTATACACATATCTAAACATAAAAGATCTTTAATAACAAAAAAGACAATTCCCCACAAACAAGTGCACAGGCCAACCTGATCTAGATAATTCCTCCATGAGACTGTCTTCCCAGGTGACTCTATGTTGTGTTAACAGACAAAACCAACTGTCACCGGTGGTGAAATTGAGGATTTTCATATCCATTACGTTGGAGTGGAAAACTCACATGACCAGATCCTGTGGGACCTTATGGTTACAGGGCACATGTTTGCTCTTAAGGCCCCGCCCAGAGGGGTGGAGCCTTAAGAGCTGATATACAGCTAATGGCAAAAATGCACAAAACCCTAGAGAAGGTGGCGGTGGTGGCAGTTGGATGAACATGTGTGAGTGAGTAGAGCTTCCAGAACTTGCTCAGGAAGTACTTGGAGTCCCCAGAGATCCAATCAAGGCAGGGTTGGCAGGGTGAGGTTGTAAAGCTGAGTCTAAGTCAAGCATTCATATCTGCCTGGCAGGCAGTTGATTTTAAATGGAACTGATTAGCTTCAGCCATGGGCTTTTTAGATACATAGGTTTTTAAATTTTTTCCATCTAGAGGTTAGGTCAACTAATCATAAAGAATGGCTCTTGTCATTGAATGACTCAGTGGTAGAGCACCTGCCTAGAATCCCCCAGTGAGGGGCTGGGATGTGGCTCAGTGGTAGAGCACCTGCCTAGAATCCCCCAGTGAGGGGCTGGGGTGTGGCTCAGTGGTAGAGCACCTGCCTAGAGTCCCCCAGTGAGGGGCTGGGATGTGGCTCAGTGGTAGAGCACCTGCCTAGAGTCCCCCAGTGAGGGGCTGGGGTGTGGCTCAGTGGTAGAGCCCCTGCCAAGCATGTGTGGAGCCCTACTTTTAATCTCCAGTGCTGAGACAACAACGACATCAGAATAGAGAGGGTTCTCTGAGCGTCCCGGTTGTGTCCGAATCTCCGCATGGACGGTCTTCCTAATGCTGACACGGTCCTTAGGCCCATCCTTTAGACATATTTTAGAGAGGAGCAAACTGAAGCCTAAGGGTAAACAGTTTGCCCCAGTGCTTAATAATCGTGGAACTCAAGCTTTGAATTCCTCTCTTCAGGTGCCCAAACACCATTGGCTTTAGAAGCAGAATCCTTCAGGCAGGGGAGATGTCAGTGGGTAAAGTACTTACTGTAAGAGTGTAACAACTGGGTTCGGATCCCCAGAACCCACATAAAAGCCCAGTGGGTTTGGTGGATCTGTCTGTAACCCAGCCTAACAAGGTGAAGAAGGTGCAGATGGGGATCCCCAGAGCAAGCTGTTCAGGGAGACAAGCCATATGAGTGAGCTCTGGGTTTGACTGAGGCTCCCTGCCTCATAGGACAGGGTGGAAGATCGATGGAGGACGATTCTGGACATCAACCCTGGGCCTCCTTATGCATGCACACCTGTGTGCAGTTAGTTCCATGTCAACTTGACGCAAGCTGGAGTCATCAGAGGGACGGGAACCTCGATTGAGAAAACGCCTCCAGAAGGTCAGGCTCTAGGCAAGCCTGCAGAGCATTTAGTGACTGATGGGGGTGGGCCCAGTCCATTGTGGGTGGTGCCACCCCGGGCTGGTGGTCCCTGCATGCTCTGAGAAAGCTAGACCAAGCAAGCTGTGAGGAGCAAGCCAGTAAGCAGCACTCCTCCACGGCCTCAGCGTCGGCTCCTTTCTAACTAGTTTGAGCTCCTGCCTTGGCTTCTCTCATTGGACTGTGACTCTGGATATGTAAGCCAGACAAACTCTTTGCCCTCTGTGCTTTTGGTCATGGTTTTTCTTCACAGCAATAGTAACCCCAAGACAACCTGTGCACATGAGCACCTACACGTGTGTGCCCCACACATGCACAACAGCAAAACAACCCATACAAACACACAAACACGCATCCCCTCCACACACCTGAAAAAGAGAAAAAAAGAAAAAAAAAGCTGAACCTCGTAAGTGAAGGAGTTGGGTCATAGCTACAAAGGTGTTGTTACTGTACCTGGAATGTGCCACACCTTTTTGGGAGATATGGGTCCTTTTGGATGCCGTGAGCTTTGAGATACCACAGGCAGAGCATTTGTGAAGTTCCCCCCTCATGACTTGGCACCTTTCACAAGATTCTGGGGTTCAATGTAGCATACCTGGAAATGGGAATCCCCACTCTAATTGGGCTTTTGCCACCTAGCGTTGGATCTGAGTTCCAGGTTTGGAGATGGTAAGGTGCGTGGGGATTCAATCGAGTTGGGCTAATTTGTCTGTCCATCCCCTGTCTGGAAGGGGTTGTCCCCTGTCTGGAGCCACCATTCTGAAACCAGCAGCCTTGATGTATACATGCCTGGCTTCTTCAGTGTGGTGTCTCAGCTCCTCTGGGGTTCCAGCCATGGCCAAAAGGCGTCCTGGCCCACTCTGCAGCCAGAATAAGTTCAGTCTTGCCCTGACTTGGAAGGCTTAACCAGGATATTACAGGATCTTCAGCCCTTGCAGGGGTGTGGTGAGGGTCAAATTAGCTATGCGTGAGAAAGTGCTTAGGAGGGATTAGATGGTGTGTAAACTCAGTACATTTTCTTTCTCACTCTCCTCTCCCCTCTCCTCTTTCTCTCCCTCTGTGCATGTGTGTATGTGCATACCAGTCTGTGTATGTGTGGGCATGGAGACCAGAGGGTAACCTTGAGCGTCATTGTTTTAGGCACCACCCACCCCTTTTTGAGGCAGGGTCTCTCACTGGCAGGTAGCTGGCAAGGACCTCAAGTCAGCTGTTTAATGAGCACCAGTGATCCTCCTGTGTCCACCTCCCCAGCTCTGGTGACACAAGTGTGTACCACCATGTCTGTCCTTTTCACATGGGTCCTGGAGATGAAGATCGTGTCCTGATGCTTATAAGCCAAGCACTTTATTGACTGAGACATCTTCCCAGTCCAGTAAACACTGAGTTTTGTGATTACAGGGGTGGAAAAGCAAGCCGGAGAGGGAGGCTGCTGGGAAGGTGCGTCATTTTTATATTTGGAATGGAAACCAGAGCCAAATGCTTGTCTCTTCCTGGCTCCACTGCCTTTGCAGGGACTGGCTGGCTGAGGGTGTGGCTTAATTCTGACATTTTGGCTCTGGGCTGTTTGCACAGAAGACATCGCCAGCTAGATGAAATCGAAGCTTTGCTCAGGCCCTGGGAAGGTGATCATTTGTATTATGTGGGAGTAGCTATTTGTTGAGAGTGAGAATTTTTCTTCTTAAGATTTTGGCAGAACGTGTTACCGGCAGTCAGTAGAGCACCAAGATCAGGCTGAGAGAGCATCACTGGGGACCATGGGAACATCTGATTGTTCCAGCTTCACCCCTTCTTAGGTACAAACTCAACACCTCAAAATTTCCATTATATTTTTAGAAAGTCCTGCAGTGACGGCTTAGTGGTTTAGAACACTTGTTGCTCATACAGAGGACCCAAGTCTGATTCTCAGCACCCAAACCTTTTCTAATTCTGGTTCCAGGGGATCCAACACCCTCTTTGGACCTCCACAGGCACACAAGATGGTATACAGACACACGTGCAGGCAACACACACACACACACACACACACACACACACACACACACACACAATTTTACTGAGTTGTCTGGCCAGTAAGAACCAGGTAGAGGTGGCCCGGATCAGTACTTAAGCAGCAGTCAGAAAGATGGGCAGGATATACCCTGTGGCATCATGCCAACGGTATCTGTCAGCAATTGCTCTCATAATTCCAAAGAACAAGTCAGCCAGCACTCATGGCCACTGCCACAAGCCTTACCCTGTGGCTGGGGTGATATTCTATAGTTCCACTGATCTGGGAGGGACTGCCTCCAGGCCCCACCCCTTTACTGTAAACACTATAGTATGACGTAATCAGGGTTCAAAAGCCCTTTCTTAAAGACTGGGACTATAGCTGGGTTGGTAGAGTTCTTACCTTGCTTGTGCAAGAGGCTCTGGGTTTGGATCCCAGCCTTGCATTATGCAGGCATGGTGGTGCATGTTCAGGTACAGCAAGAGGGATGGATGAGGTATACAACGGACATAGGGCTGTCTGTGGGATCTGTGCAATAGCAGCCTGCCACACTGTCTGCCGACCCCCTTGGACTCCAAAGGGAGTCTTCCTTCCTTTCTTTCTTTCTTTCTTTCTTTCTTTCTTTCTTTCTTTCTTTCTTTCTTTCTTTCTTTCTTCCTTTCTTTCCAGCTGAGCAGGGATGAGGTCAGCCCGTGTGGAATCTTGTTTTGAGGAGGCTCATCCCGATAGCTGTGGGAAGATTGGCTCGGAATCGGGGAGACCAGGGAGGGGGACTCCACATGAGAAATGGTGGATGGCTGTGGTGGTGATGTCATGGATGGATGCGGTCAGCCTCCACCAGGGTTTTGTAGGGTGAGCCTGCAGCATGGCTGGTCGGAGAGATGTAACACAAGTGTAACCCAGACAGGAGCTGCTGGAAGGGGACCAAAGGCTGTCCCTGAGTTGGAGTGACAGGTGGTTGAGAGCTACCTGGTGTGGGTGGCTGCTGGGAACTGAACCCAGATCTGCCCTGAGAGCAGTATGCCTTCTTAACCCCTGAGCCATCTCTCCAGGCCCTTTTGTGATGACTGAATGAGTTTCCTCAGATTGCATCTAGGAACATGGATGAGGAGTTGTTTATAGGAGCATGATGGGTAGTTTACCAGTGCTCACCACTGAAGAAAAGTCCCTCACTTCTCCAGCAACCATCAACACCTATACATCCCCAAGAAGGGCAGATTCTCACGAGCCCCTCCTTCTGTCAACTGTAGCCCCCTTTCCTTCAGGTGGAATGTGGATGGGCCCAGTCTTGTGCAGCTGGTCGTAACTGTTGAACATTGGGATAGGAACTGTGGGATAGGAACTGACAGAGAGAGAGAGAGAGAGAGAGAGAGAGAGAGAGAGAGAGAGAGAGAGAGAGAGCGCTCATGGGAAAAGTACATCTGTCCCACAGTACCCAGGGCTTCAACTGGGAAGATTTGGAGCCTCCATTGTAAGAGGGAACCTAACTGAAGCCGTTTTCATCTGGCAAAGTCTCCATTTTGTATCAAGGTCAAGTAAAAGTTAAGTTCCCAAGACCCTCCCCACTTTGGGTAACTGACATCGGCATCCTGAGCTCCAAGGACAGATATATGATACTATGCTTTGCGAGGACAGATGTGTGGTATCCTGTTCTGGAAGAACAAATATAGCATGTCCTGCCTGTCATGACCAGAGGGGCACCTTAGATATCAGTCTGACTGCATGGGGTAGGGGGCATCCAAGAGGAACAAGCCGAATCATTTAGTACAAATGCCCTAAGCCCTGATTGGTCCCTGGCACCTGTGTAAGCAAGGGTGGTTGTAATTTCCCTTAAAAAGCCACGGAGTCTGGGACACAGTCAGCTCCCAAATCTGTGCTGTTGTTTGGCCGTTCAGTTTGTGCTGCCCAATCCATTTAAATCTTGCTTCGTGTGAACTCTTGTATCTGCTTGGGTTGTTTCAGAGCCTTGGACCCCACAACACCATGATGTCTGGAGCTTGGGCTATTGGCAGGCCTATTGACTCACGTGTCTCGTGGAAGTTGATGGTCAGTGGGGCCGAAGCTGGCTGGTACCCTGGGAGAGAGTCACAAACAACCACTGGGCTTTCACATAGCATGGCAACTGGGACCTAGAAACAAGGGACATGCCCGTGACACCTACTGTCTTTGCTCTCGTCCTTGGAAGTCACTTCTGCCTTGCTGTACCGGGATCACAAAGCACGGGTCAGTTTCAAGGGGAGGTTTCTCGTTGCTACATAGGGGAGAAATCAAGGTTTCATGTTGGGAAGAGCTAATGGGGGAAGGTGGGGCGGATTGCATAGAAAGGGTCTAGAGAATTGCCACTCCCTGGGGATCTGGAAACAACACCCAGCCCTTCCTCCTGACTTCCCAACGACACACCAGGATACCAAAAGTTCACCAAAGTTCACCCTAGGGAACCTATGAGCCTTGCTTGCAGAGCATGGGGGAGGGGTTATTGGCAGGCACATAGGGGATCACAATGCAACCTCATCGGGAAGTCTCTGCCCAGCACGGATGATGGCTTCCTGATCTCCGCATAGATGGAATCCCATAGCCTCCACCAGACTCTAGCACCCCCTAAGACCTCGAGGCTATATATGCAGTTGGGGTAGAATTGCATACAGATATCTGGGGGGACATCTGGAGACTCAGGTGATGGACCTATGGTCCTCCCCATGAGAGAATGTCAGCATTTGAAAGCAGGATCCTGATGACCTCTTGCAAGTAGAAACCTCTAATCTAATGAAGATGGCTATCTTGTTCAGGGGACCATGTTCTACCAGTGAAGCAATTGCCAAACCTGAGGACAGACACTGGGGTTGTCCTCTGCCCTGAAAACACACTCACACACACACACACACACACACACACACACACACACACACACACACACACACTTCTACTCATCCCAGATAGGGAACCTGCAGCAAACCAAAGTAATGAATACAAAGCCCGACTTGGGGAACCAGAGAGTTTACTGGGTTACTAACAGGGTTACATAGAGGAGCAGGAATGACTCAAACCCAGTGACATCACAGGGTAACAACCACAACCCTGAGCTCTCTGCATGCCTTGCAGGCAGCTGGACTGGCTGAGCACCTCTTCTTCCCAGCGTGGCTGGTCCCAGACCCCTCTTAGCAGTTCAGTTCTTCCAGAGTTTGGGGAGGGGCCCCTGCGAATCTCAGGAGTTCCGGCTTTCCCAGACATGTGACATTTGTTCTCGTCCGGAGTCTCAGAAGCCTCTCTTTCTCCTCCCTGGAGGGGATGTTTGAGCTCTGTGGAGATTGCTCTGTGACGTGCACAATGACATGGGTACCGTGGTTTTTTTGTGGAAATGTCTGCCAGGTATGTCGGACAAATCCAACAACCCAGAAGGCCTATGTTTCTAGAGAGAATGAACCGTGTTGCCTTGTCTTCTGGTTTGGGCTCAGAGTCATCTGAGGTGGTGGTGGAGTGGGCACTGGCCTGGAGCTTGTCCCTCAGGGGTGGGTACAGCATGTGATTGCATTTGATACTCAGAGAGATCCCATGGTTTTATGCAGGTACACACAGCACACTTACCACAATCTCAATTTTGGTCGTTTTCCACACCAGCAGCCAGCACACTGCACCACTGTAATGTCTAGGTATTTTTCCATCTGGAAAAATCTCCTTTTCCCTTCCCTAACTACCTCACAGGGACATAAAAATGCCTGCATAAATACCCCTTTATACATCAGACAGAGAATAAGGAGAGGCATTACCAAAATAGAAGATACTTCTCACACTGGAGGATTGTAAAATCCATGATCAGGGAACTGGGAATTGAAGTGCTAGCGGCAGTCACATCGGCAACTGTTTTAGAAATAAGCACACACACGGAAGGAAAGGGATAATTAGAGACTGGAGGCTGTTAGGAAAAGACTGGAAAAGCTACATTGAGGGGAAGGCAAAAGAAAACTGGTGGGCAGAGGAAGCGGGGATGGATCGGGATAGGGATTTGTGCCCATCCTCTGTTATGCCAGCAGCATTTGAAGTGGGGCAACACGAAAGGGGGTTTTGAAAAGGAAGGGCATTATGACAGTTTTAATTGTCAACTTGGTACATTCCAGAATCACTTGCAAAGAGCACCTCAGTGAGGAATTGTCTAGATCAGGTTGGCCTAAGGGTATGCCTGTGGGGATTGTCTTCATTGTTAATGGATGTGGGAAGAACCAGCTCACTGTGGGCGACACCACTCCCTAGCCAGGACATTCTGAACTGTCTGAGTGGAGAAAGTGAGCCGAGGGCAAGTAGCATACATGAATGCACAAGTTTATTCTCCTTGCTCTTGACTGTGGATGGAGTGTTTGAAGATTCTGCCTTCGCTTCTTTATGGCAATGGACTGTAGCCTGGAATTATGACCTGAATAAATGCTTTTCTTTCCTGTGTTGCTTTAGTCAGGGTGGCTTTAAGTTGTTGTTGTTTAAGATTTATTTTTAAGTGTGTGAATGTGTGTGTGTGTGTGTGTGATAGAGAGAGAGAGAGAGAGAGAGAGAGAGAGAGAGAGAGAGAGAGAGAGAATGTGTGTATCTCATGGTGTGCCACATGTGTGCAGTACCTGTAGAGGCCAGAAGAGGGTGCTGGATCTCCTGGAGCTGGAGTTCCACATGGTTGGGAACTGGCAAATGTGGGTGCTGGGAACTGAACTCGAGTCTTCTGCAGGGGCAGCGTGCATTCTTCACCAGGGCACTATCTCCCCAGTGCCTGCTCAGGGTGTTGTTATCACAGCAACAGAAGTGAAACTAGAATCGAGACTGTGTTAAAAAAAGAATGGTTTCTCTTTTATTTTAATATATATGCCAGTTTCAGTGAGGTATCCTTTATACCTAGTGAAATTCACTCTTTTAGGGGTGTATTTCTAGGAATTCTATTTGTTATATATTTTCTGAGGGATCTCTAGAGTCTTGCTATGTAGGCCAGGCTGGCATCAAACTTGTAATCCTCCCGCCTCAACACCAAGGGCTGGAATTACAGAGTAATCACACCTGCTCACTACTGTGATTTTTGTTTATGGCTGTGTGACATGCTTCCTGCTTCTTATGTCCTTTGAAGTTCCATCACTTTCCAAAATGGCACTGCCCCCTGGGGACAAAACATTCAACACACCCTGGTGTAGGAGGTTTTTTTGTATTTGTGTTGCTTTCATTGGTGAATAAAGAAACTTCCTTGGCCTTTTGATAGGGCAGAAATCAGGGAGGTGGAGTAGACAGAACTGAATGCTGGGAAGAAGGCAGTGTGGCAGACGCCATGGTTCTCCTGCCCTAGACTGACGCTGGTTAGAAGCTTTCCC
This sequence comes from Ondatra zibethicus, assembly GCA_004026605.1. Taxonomy (NCBI): domain Eukaryota; kingdom Metazoa; phylum Chordata; class Mammalia; order Rodentia; family Cricetidae; genus Ondatra; species Ondatra zibethicus. The sequence continues at coordinate 13,185 of PVIU01002695.1, read as the reverse complement.
AGTAAGCCATGACCTCGTGGTGAATACAGATTAATAGAAATAGGTTAGATCAAGAGTGAGAGTTGGCCAAGAAGAGGCTAGATATAATGGGCCAGGCAGTAATTTAATTAATACAATTTCCATGTGGTTATTTTGGGGCTTAAGCTAGCCAGGCGGTGGGATGGGGCTGCCACTTGCCTCATTACTACAATACCCTCTATTCAAACCACAAGGATGTGAAAGGGTCACTGTCTAGAGAGTGTCCCTCTCTTCTCTCCTTTTTTCTCACCTCTCCCTTCCACTCCTCTTCCTCCACTTCCCCATTTCTCGCTTGCTCTATTTTCTTTCCTCTTTCTTTCTTATTTTTTTTTTACTTTTTTCTTTCTTTTCCTTCCCTTCCTTTTCCCAGTCCCTTCACTTCTTTCTCTTTCCCCTCCCCCTCCTTCCTCTACCCTTCTCCTCCCCTCCTCTCTTTCTCTTCCTCTCCTCATCTCTCCCCTCCTCCTCTCTCCCTTCCCTCCTCTCAGTAGAACCCAGAAAACGTAACACACACTAGGAAAACTTTATCCCCAAAGAAAAGTCACACTTAAAAATTATGGGCTTCATGATGACATTTTCACACATATATCGTTGTAATGTCCTCATACTTCAGCTCTGCTGCCTTCTCTTCTCCTCCTCCAGCTTGTCCGCTTCCTACCTGAAATAGTTCCCTTTCTGCTTCTGTATCATATTCATATCATCAGTTTGCACATGCCGATCGTCTACAGGTGTGCACACAGACAGATTCTGTATCTGCATCATTCCTAACACATTTGTAAGAAATCACGAAAGTCTTTGTGTCCTCTCTGTTCTGTGATAAGACACCCCAACAAAGCAACTTAATGGAGAGAGGGTTTATTTGGCTCCCAGTTCTAAGTTACAGTCCGTAACCATGGGGACATCAAGGAGGGAATTTGAAGTGGCTAGCCACAATGCATCCACAGGCATAGAGGAAGTAAGAGCACGCCTGCTGCTGGTGATCAGCCCCCTTTCTCCCTTTCATGCAATCCAGGGCCAGCCTGTGAAATGGTGCTCCCACATCAAGAGAGGTGAGTGACTTTCCCACCTCAGCAACCCAATTAAGGCCCCCCTCCAGGGGGCTGGAGAGATGACTTAGCAGCTAAGAGCATAGGCAGCTCTTTCAGAGGCCCTGAGTTCAATTCCCAGCAACCACATGGTGGCTCACACCCATCCATAGTGTGATCTGGTGCCCTCTTCTGGCATGCAGGTATACATGCAGATAGAGCATCATGTACATAAAATGAATAAGTCCTTTGAAAAATATTTTTAAAAAGCCACCTCCTCCAGACATGCTTACATCCCAAGATAATCTAGACAACACCTTATCGAGACTCCCTATGTAATTCCACATTGTGTCAAGTTGACTATATTATTTGCTTTTCAATTGTCATAGTGAAACAAAAATTTACAGAAGAAAGAATTTATTTGGGCTTATAGTTCCAGAAGAGTCTATGATGGCAGAACGAAGCCATGGCAACGGGAGCAGGAAGCTGAGGACTTACATGTTGAATTACAAGCACCAAGTAAAGAGAGTGCATGAGACATGGTGTGAGTCTTTTAGCTCTTAAAGCCCATCCCCACTGACACACTTCCTCTAGCAAGACCACACCTCCTAAACCTTCCAAACAGCATCACCAATGGGGATACACCAAGCATTTGAATGCCTGAGACTGTGGGGACATCATTCAAACCACCACACTGCCAATCAAATCTTCCGTCCATTACCTCCCTTTGTGCCATCCTTGCCCCTCCCCTTGGACTGCTTTCTCCCCTTAAGGTCCTCCTTTGGCTTGGATGCATATGGATATATTCAAATCTGGATTCTGCATATGTAAAACTCTACTCCTTTGCTCTACAAACAGAGTGGAAGGAAAGGTCAGGTGGCCCAGGTTACATTCTGGAATTAGACATTGTGATGATTGCATTGCATTGTAGGTACCAACTGCTCCAAATTGTACACCTTATTTTTTTTAAAGATTTATTTATTTTTCATTTATTTATTATTATTTATCATATATACAATGTTCTGCCTGTATGTTTGCCTGCACACCACAAGAGGGAATCGGATCTCCTTGCAGATGGTTGTGAACCACCATGTGGTTGCTGGGAATTGAACTCATATCCTCTGGAAGAGCAGTCAATGCTCTTAACCTCTGAGCCATGTCTCCAGCCCCACCTTATTTTTTTAATTAGATGTTATATAAATTTCAGCTGATTAAAAGGGGGATGGGAACCAAGGAGCTGGTTCAGTGGGTCAGATGCTTGCTGTCCAGGCATGAGGACCTGAGCTTGGATCTCCAGCACCCACATGAAAAGCTGGTTATGGAGGTGCAGACCTGTAACCCTAGCCCTGGGGAGACAAGGCAGAGACAGGAGGATGGTGGGGCTCACTTGTAGCCAGTCTAGCCTAAACGGTGGGCTCCAGGTTCCATGAGAGACCTTGACTCCAACAATAAGCAGGAGAGGGATTGGGGATGAGACCAAATGGCCACCACATACATATACCTGCATGGGTGAGCTCACCCACCTACATACCTCCCCACATGCATAATACCACGCACCCTCTCACACACATAAAGAAAGAAAAAGAAACTAATTATTTAAAAAAAAAAGTATTGGCTTATGACATTGCAGCATGCCCCAGGAGCTGGGTGGAGAGAATGAAGAACCTCAATTCTTCCTTTGTAATTGGGGTTAGGCTCAGGTTCCTGGCTGCAGCTAACTGTCTGTATGGGATTAATCTAGAAAATGTCATGGTCAAGAGGACAAGCTGTGGATCCGAGTGGCATAGGTCCGAGGCTCGGCTTTGCCACTAAGAGGTTGTGTGACCTTGGCGAGAGTTTTAATTTAAAAAAATTATTCATTTATTATCAGCAGCCCAAGAGGAAACGTGTGACTATTATCCAATATTCTGTTTGACCTTTCATGTCTTGGGACTCGACTGGGGTGGGGGCGGGGTGATGTCAGATCCGGCGGACAAACAGCCAAGAAGAAAGAGGCCATTGTGAGTCCAAATATTCCAAAATGTTTCTGAACGTTAGAAAAATTAATCATCAATTGAAAAGAGCTTCTGGGAGTCACGAATCCTTAAATTCTTTGCGCTTCAGTTTCTTTACTGGTGATTGGGGAATAATAAGGAAGGCAATGAAATAAAGGGCATTTCATACCCAGCTCAGTGGCTGCAAGCTTTGCAATTGTTGAAATTATTATTATTGTTATTATTATTAATTCACCCAGCAGTTCAATGTGAATTCTGGGATAATAAATTTCCCTGCTTCCACCCAGCCAGCAGGCCCAGAATTTCGTTTTGTTGTTTCTGTCTTTATGGTGTGTGTGTGTGTGTGTGTGTGTGTGTGTGCATGTATCCATGTGTGCATGGAAGCCAGAGGAAGACATACGTATCCACACTCAGCTTTTTACATGGGTGCTGAGGATTTGAACTCAGGTCCACATGCTTCCACAGCAAGTGCACTTTCTAACCCACAGAGCCATCTTCTCAGTTCATCTCCCCCGTTCTGAGACAGATTCTTGCTATGAAACCCAGGCTGGCCTTGAACTCATGATTTTTCTGCCTGTCTCTCAAACACTGGGATTATGATGTGAGCCACCATGTTCAGCTTCCATCAAGCACTGAGTGGAGAGCCCCCATTTAGTGTTTGCTTAAGGAATAATTGATTAATTGATACCAATATTTAAAATCTAAGGTGTGTTTGGAGCTAAAGATTGAATCATAGCTTTCCTGATCTTTAAGTTCTCATGTTCTTCAAAGTCTCCCTGTATTGTTTAATAGAACAGCCAGCACTCAGGAGAGTCTGGAGTGGCACTGGATGAATGAACAGATACTTCCCAGAAACTTTCATGGGCTCTAAATAGTTTACTGACTTTGGGTGTGGCTCAGTGGTAGAGCACCTGCCTAGAATCCCCCAGGGAGGGGCTGGGGTGTGGCTCAGTAGTAGAGCCCCTGCCTAGAATCCCCCAGTGAGGGGCTGGGGTGTGGCTCAGTGGTAGAGCCCCTGCCTAGAATCCCCCAGTGAGGGGCTGGGGTGTGGCTCAGTGGTAGAGCCCCTGCCTAGAATCTCCCAGTGAGAGGCTCGGGTGTGGATCGGGGTAGAGCACCTGCATAAAATCTCCCAGTGAGGGGATTAATTTCCTGCCCTGACTTCCCTCAATGATGATCTGTGATCTGGAAGTGTAAGGCAAGTATATAATTTCCTCCCCTAGGCTGTTTTTGGTTATGACAGTTGTCACAGCAACAGAATGAAACTAGAACACACAGTAAATTGAAACACGTGTTCTGTGTGGTTCAGAAAATTATCATGACAATCATGTTTTCAGCTTTGAATGAATACATTTATTAAGTAATTTATTAAGCAAGCAAAAGTAAAAGAATAAAGAGCAAGGAGCAGACAGATAAAGCAGCAGACAGACTACAAAACATCAAATCAGGCGCCTGCAATGTCCCATAGAGAGGCTAGAGTAGCCTGACTGATAGCAACAAAAGGCAATGTGGTCAAATGGAGGCTTGAAACCACCCAGCAGAAATTGCCTGGGGAAGCCTATTGGAGGAGTCTTCTGGAGTTCCTGAATGAGAGTCCCTAGTGGAACAGAGAAGAGTGTCCCCTTGGGCTAGGCTTCCAAGTATACGACCAGATAAGAGCAGAAAGGTAACATCATAACATAGAATTGGTACTTATGATCAACTGACAGAAATGACTGGGGAAGCCTTGAAACAATCAGTGTGAGTTCCCGATGGAGAATTCTGGGCAGAGCAGAGCATTTTCAGGATGGACGAACTTCTGCCCTCTTTTCCACTGCAGGCATTTTTATATTATGGGATCAACAGGAACCTCTGTTGGAAATCATTTACCTTCTGGGACACAGGATCTTGAAGGACACTAGCTCATACTGGTCCTCCCAGCTCCCAGGCTTAGGCAGCACATTATAATTTATCAGTATAACCCAGATACACAGCTTTTTCCTTGGAATTGAGGGAGGCACCTAAAACCTCTAGAAGTAGACACAACTTACAAGTCTTAGGAAGCTCCTAAAACTTAAAAGACCCATGGTTCCTTTTCCTAAAGTCATATAAGCAGCAACAATTGCCTGGGAAAGGAGACTCTCCAACTGACTGAGTTACCTGCAGCTGTACGGAAAGCCCCAGAGATACAACTTTCAGGAGATGTCATCTATGCTGTTGTGAGCTCTGTAGTGATATAGCTGTCTTTGAGTTTTTCATGCTCAAAGACATGTATGTATGTATGTAGCTCCAGGAAACTCACTGGCTCACTAAGGTAGACTTGGGTGGAATATTTTCTTTAGCATGTTGTTCTTTATCCAGGGTGAATAGATATTTGTTCATATGTCCCCAGGAAAGTCATACAAGACCATTTCAGTTTATATATGCATTGTTGGCTAGGATCTTCATGGGCAGAGCTGAGGCAGGAGAAAATAAAGGAAAATTAAGGAAACATGAGCAAGGAGCCTCTCTTGGAGTCTGGTTGAATTCTCTTGCCAGCTGAGCATCAAGAATTCTGACACAAAGCTGGGTGATGGTGCACGCCTTTAATCCCAGTACCTGGGAGGCAGAGGCAGGTGGATTTCTGAGTTTGAGGCCAGCCTCGTCTTCAGAGCGAGTTCCAAGACTACTAGGGCTGTACAGAGAAACCCTGTCTCAAAAATAAAACAAAATAAAACAAGAATTCTGACAGGGCCAGGCATAGTGATGAATGTCTTTAATCCTAGCATTTGGGAGGTAGAGGCAGCAGATCTCTATAAATTCAAGGACCACCTGGTCTACACAGTGAATTCCAGGACAGCAAGGACTATATAGGGAGACCCTGTTTCAAAAACACAGCAAACAAAAAGAACTCCAACACAGCTAACAACCTTTGCTGCAAAGGTTGTCTATGCATAGAAGATTTTCCTTTTCTATAGAGATATTTTGAATGTTAAACTAGCCAGTCATGAATCAAGCTTAAGGTTTAGCCTCACACGACTTTGATGCCTTTCCCAGATGGAAGCTCACCATTTTCTTCTCACAAAGGACAATAAACTTGTTTACAGTAAATACAGCTTAGCTTCCTTGTACAGCCCTTCTGCCCTAAGGTGGTCCCTTTCCAGCTGTAATCCTATCCTATGTACCCCCCCATTACCGTATGATTCCACCTATATTCCTTAGATACCCTTTACGTCATGACTTCAGGACCCACCAAATCACACCTGTGGCTTTGTGTGCATGAATGTTTGTGTGTGTGATATCCCTGTGCACCTCTGTGTGTGAACCTATGAAGGTCAGAGTTCAAGTGTCTTTCTCATCATTTTCCTACTTTACTTTTCAAGATAGGGTCTCTTATTGAACCCAGAGCTCACACTTTTGACTAGACTGGCTGGCCAGACTGATCACTGAGGGAGCCCCCAGAATCTCCCTGCCTCCAATCCTTCAGTAATAGGGTTGTAATCTTGCCCTTCCACACAGGGCTTTAGTACACGGCACTGAGAATCTGAACTCAGGTCTTCATAGTAGAATGGCAGGCACCTTACCAACTGAGTCTTCTCCCAACCTCTGAATATGGGTTTTGTAAAGACAAATAGGGTTCTTTCTTAAAAAGTCTGTAGCTGAGCGCTTCTAGAATGCCTCTCTATATTAAACTAGGCACATAAAATCTGTTAAGAGCTCTTCTTAATTAACTCTAACTTGGCCGCACGGCAGTGGCGCACACCTTTAATCCCAGCTCTCGGGAGGCAGAGGCAGGCAGATCTCTGTGAGTTCGAGACCAGCCTGGTCTACAAGAGCTTGTTCCAGGACAGGCTCCAAAGCTACAGAGAAACCTGTCTCGAAACAAACAAACAAACAAACCCCCTCCAAAAAAAAACCTAAAAAAACTCCAACTTGGGCTGGTAGAATGCTTGCCTTTCATGCATGAAGTCCTAGATTTGAGCTATAGTGTCGCAAAACTGTGGCTGGGTGGTGATGGCACACGCCTTTAATTCCAGCACTTGGAAGGCAGAGGCAGGCAAATCTCTCAGTTCAAGGCCAGCCTGGTCCAAAGAGTGAGTTCCAGGACATCCTAGGGCTACAGAGAAACCCTGCCTTGAAACCCCCCTTCCCCCAAATTGAATGTGGTGGCACATGCATGTAATCCCAGCACTTGGGAGGTAGAGACAGGAGGACCATAAGTTCAAGGTCACACTCAACCACACATCAAATTGAAGGCCAGCCTGGATTACATGAAACCCTGACTAAAATAATTAAATATAGTGTAATAGAATTCCAACTGTGCTCCACACTGGCTCATCCTGAAACTTTTTGCTTCTCAGCAGAAGAATATTGGCTTTGCGTAGAAGTCTTTGAAAAGACACCCCACCCCCATGCTGCAGGTGGCGTTGACTGTAGCTTCTGTCCCATTGTCACCTAGAGTGCCACCTTCCATAAAGCTTGTTTACCAGATGACATGAACATTCCACAGAGTTTGGTCTCTGAATTTCACAATATTGTTCTCATCAATCAAGTGTTAAAAAAGGGCATTGAGCTACAGGTGGTGGTGGCACACTCCTTTGATCCCAACATTCAAGAGGCAAAAGCAGGTAGATCGCTGTGCTTTCAAAGTCAGCCTGGTCTACTGAGTGAGTTCCAGGACAGTCAAAGCTACATGTAAAAACCCTGTCATGAAAACAAAACAAACTAACCAAACAAACAAAAACAACCAAAAACCAAAAAACAGCACTGAGAAGCAGGTGAGATGGTTCAGTGGGTGAAGGCACTTGCTGCTAAGCTTGAAGACCTGAGTTCCCCCTCAGGACCCACATATGGAAGGAGATTCTGACCTCCACATGTGTGTTGTGGGCCCTCCCTCCCTTCCTGCACCTTTCTCTCCCTCCCTCTTTCCTTCATTTCTTCCTTTCCTCTTCCCCATACCTTCCTTCTCATCTCCTCTTTCTTCCCTCTTTTTCTTCTCCTTTTCTCTCCCTCTTATTTTTCCCCTTCCTCCCCTGCTCTTCTGTCCTCCCCACTTCTCCACAACCTCCACCTCTTCCCTTTCTTCCATCTTCCTCCTCCTCCTTCTGAGGGCGTTGTTTTTCCTACATCATCTGTGGATAAAATACTTTGGTTCCTCCAGCTGTCGGGGGGGCGGGGGGACGGTTCCTTCATCCTCCAGGAGGGCAGGGAAGACACACCCTTGGGTTGATGGAAGGGCTCCTCTGGGCCTTTGGCTCCTGCAGAGTCTAGAAGCTGTCAGAGGTCATGATTACATCTTAATCCACACATCCCTCTTCTTTTTTCCTTGGGAATCCAGCAAAAGCCCTACCTTTGTGTTGAGAGTTTTATAACTCCACATCTATTTGTCTTGTGTGGAGAATCTGGATTTTTCCCATGAAATGTATCTTCCTCAGGAAACTTTATCAGAGGCAGTTCCTCAGTGATGGATTCTAGAAGCAGGGTTTTCCAGTCTGGCACCCTCCATGACCTGCTTTTGGAGCTTTTCTCCTCTCCTCTCCTCTCCTCTCCTCTCTTCTATTTATTTATTTGTTTGTGTCATATAACATGTATATTTTATAGCCTATAAAATCCACACTTTTTAAAATTAATTAAATAATTGTTTTTAGTATCAAAATAAAACTTTATTTTTTCTTTTTCCATGATATTTATTGAGCTCTACATTTTTCTCTGCTCCCCTCCCTGCCTCTCCCCTCCTTCAACCCTCCCCCAAGGTCCCTAGGCTCCCAATTTACTCAGGAGATCTTGTCTTTTTATACTTTCTACTTCCCATGTAGATTAGATCTATGTAAGTCTCTCTTAGTGTCCGTATTGTTGTCTAGGTTCTCTGGGATTGTGGTTTGTAGGCTGGTTTTCTTTGCTTTATGTTTAAAAACCACCTATGAGTGAATACATGTGATAATTGTCTTTCTGTGTCTGGGTTACCTCACTCAAAATAATGCTTTCTAGTTCCATCCATTTTCCTGCAAAATTCAGGATGTCATTATTATTTTCTGCTGTGTAGTGCTCCATTGTGTAAATGTACCACATTTTTTTTTTTATCCATTCTTCGATTGGGGGCATTTAGGTTGTTTCCAGTTTCTGGCTATGACAAACAAAGCTGCTATGAACATAGTTGAGCACATGTCCTTGTGGCACGATTGAGCATCCTTTGGATGTATATCCAAAAGTGGTGTTACTGGGTCTTGATGAAGGTTGTTTCCTAATTTTCTGAGAAATCGCCACACTGACATCCATAGGGGTTGTACCAGCTTGCATTCCCACCAGCAATGCAGAAGTGTTCCCTTTTCCCCACAACCTCTCCAGCATAAGTTGTCATCAGTGTTTTTGATCTTGGCTATTCTTACAGGTGTAAGATGGAATGTCAGAGTTGTTTTGATTTGCATTTCTCTGATGACTAAAGATGTTGAACATTTCCTTAAGTGTCTTTCAGCCATTTTAGATTCCTCTGTTGAGAGTTCTCTGTTTAGACCTGTACTCCATTTTTTTATTGGATTATGTGTTCTTTTAGTGTCCAATTTCTTGAGTTCTTTGTATATTTTGGAGATCAGACCTCTGTCTGATGTGGGGTTAGTGAAGATATTTTCCCATTCTGTAGGCCGTTATTTTGTCTTGTTGACCATGTCCTTTGCTTTACAGAAGCTTTTCAGTTTCAGGAGGTCCCATTTGTTAATTGTTTCTCTGAGTGTCTGTGCTGCTGGGGTTCTATTTAGGAAGTGGTTCCCTGTGCCAGTGCGTTCAAGTGTACTTCCCACTTTCTCTTCTATAAGGTTCAGTGTGGCTGGCTTTATGTTGAGGTCTTTGATCCATTTGGACTTGAGTTTTGTACATGGTGACAGATATGGCTCTATTTTCATTTTTCTACATGTTGATATCCAGTTATGCCAGCACCACTTGTTGAATATGCTTTCTTTTTTCCATTTGATATTTTTTGCTTCTTTATCAAATATCAGGTGTTCGAAGATGTGTGGATTGATATCTGGGTCTTCTATTCGGTTCCACTGGTCCTCCTGACTGTTCTTATGCCAGTACCAGGCTGTTTTCAGTACTGTAGCTCTGTAGTAGAGTTTGAAGTCAGGGATTGTGATGCCTCCAGAAGTTCTTTTGTTGCCCAGGATTGTTTTGGGTATCCTGGCTTTTTTGCTTTTTCCAAATGAAGTTGAGTACTGTTCTTTCAAGGTCTTTGAAGAATTTTGTTGGGATTTTAATTCTGCTTATCCAAGAGCATGGGAGGTCTTTCCATTTTCTGGTATCTTCTTCAATTTCTTTCTTCAAAGATTTAAAGTTCTTGTTATACAAGTCTTCCATTTGTTTGGTTAGAGTTACGCCGAGATATTTTATGCCATTTGTGGCTATTGTGAAGGGTGTTTATTCTCTGATTTCTTCCTCATCCCTTTTATCATCTGTGTATAGGAGGGCTACTGATTTTTTTGAGTTAATATTGTATCCTGCTACATTACTGAATGTGTTTATGAGTTGTAGAAGTTCTTTGGTAGAATTTTTGGGATCACTTATGTAAACTATCATATAATCAGCAAACAGTGAGAGTTTGACTTCTTCTTTTCCAATTTGTATCCCCTTGATTTCCCTTTGGTGTCTTATTGCTCTAGCTAGGACCTCAAGAACTATATTGAGTAGGTATGAAGAGAGTGGACAACCTTGTCTTGTTCCTGATTTCAGTGGAATCGCTGGGAGTTTCTCTCCATTTAGTTTGATGTTGGCTGTTGGCTTCCTGTATATTGCCTTAATTATGTTTAGGTATGTTCCTTGTATCCCTGCTCTCTCCAAGACTTTTATCATGAAGGATGTTGTATTTTGTCAAATGCTTTTTTGGCATCTAATGAGATGATCATGTGGTTTTTATTTTTCAATTTGTTTATATGGTGGATTACGTTGACAGATTTTCGTATGTTGAACCATCCCTGGATCTGTGGGATGAAGCCGACTTGGTCATGGTGGATGATGGTTCTGATGTGTTCTTGGATTCTATTTGCTAGTATTTATTTAGTATTTTTGCATCAATGTTCATGAGTGAGATTGGTCTGTAATTCTCTTTCTTAGTATTGTCTTTCTTTGTTTGGGTATCAGGGTAATTGTAGCCTCATAAAAAGAGTTTGGCAGTGTTCCCTCTGTTTCTATTGTGTGGAATAATTTGAGGAGTATTGGTATTAGTTCCTCTTTGAAAGTCTTGTAGAATTTTGAACTGAAACCATCTGGTCTTGGGCTTTTTTCGGTTGGGAGACTTTTGATGACTGTTTCTATTTCTTCAGCAGTTATAGGTCTGCTTAATTTGCTTATCTGGTCTTGATTTAATTTTGGTAAGTGATATTTATCCAGAAAGTTGTCTATTTCCTTTAAGTTTTCCAATTTTGTGGAGTACAGGTTTTCAAAATATGACCTGATGATCCTCTGTATTTCCTCTGTGTCTGTTGTTATGTCCTCCTTTTCATTTCTGATTTTGTTAATTTGGATATTTTCTCTCTGCCTTTTGGTTAGTTTGGATAAAGGTTTGTCTATTTTGTTGATTTTCTGGAAGAACCAACTCTTTGTCTCATTGATTCTTTGTATTGTTTTCTTTGTTTCTATTTCGTTTGATTTCAGCTCTCAATTTGATTATTTCCTGCTGTCTAGCTCTCTTAGGTGAGTTTGCTTCTTTTTGTTCTAAAGTTTTCAATTGTTCTGTTAATTCACTAGTGTGGGATTTTTCCAGTTTCTTTATGTAGGCATTAGTGCTATGAACTTGCCTCTTAACACTACTTTCATTGTGTCCCATAAATTTGGGTATGTTGTGTGGTCATTTTCATTGAATTAGGAAGTCTTTAATTTCCCCCTTTATTTCTTCCTTGACCCATTGATGATTCAGGTGAGCATTGTTTAATTTCCATGTGTTTGTGGGTTTTCTGGAATTGGTATTGCTGTTGATTTCTAGTTTTAAAGCATGGTGATCTGATAAGGTACATTGGGTTATTCCAATTTTTTTGTATTTGTTGAGGTTTGTTTTGTTACCGAGTATGTGGTCAGTTTTTGAGAAGGTTCCATGAGGTGCTGAGAAGAAGGTATATTCTTTTCTGTTTGGATGGAATATTCTATAGATGTCTGTTAAGTCCATATGAGTCATAACATCTGTTAGTTCCCTTATTTCTCTGTTCATTTTTTTGTCTGATTGACCTGTCCAGTGGGGAGTGTTGAAGTCTCCCACTATCAGTGTGTGGGGTTTAATATTTGATTTAAGCTTTCAAAGTGTTTTTTTGACATATGAAGGTGCCCTTGTATTTGGGGCATAGATGTTCAGTATTGAAATTTCCTCTTGATGGATTTTCCCTGTGACTAGTATGAAATGTCCTTCTTTGTCTCTTTTGACTGATTTTAGCTTGATGTCTATTTTGTTAGATATTAGGATAGCTACACCTGCTTGTTTCTTAGGTCCATTTGATTGGTATATTTTTTCCCAACCTTTTACTTTGAGATGATGTCTGTCTTTGAGGTTGAGATGCGTTTCTTGTATGCAGAAGAGGGATGGATTCTGTTTTCGTATCCAATCTGTTAGCCTGTGCCTTTTTATGGGTGAGATGAGTCCATTTACATTAAGGGATATTAATGACTAGTGGTTGCTATCTCCTGTTAATTTGGTTTTCATCGTTGGTGATGTTATTTTGTGAGTTTTTTTTTCTTCTTTGGGATTTGCTCTAATGAGATCATAAATTGTCTGTGCTTTTGTTGGTGTGGCCATCTTCCTTGGGTTGGAGTTTTCCTTCTAGTATTTTGTGTAGGGCTGGGTTTGTGGCTAGGTATTGGTGAAATCTAGATTTGTCATGGAATATCTTGTTTTGTCATTCTATGGTGATCGACAGTTTTGCTAGGTATAGTAGTCTGGGGTGGCATCTGTGGTCTCTCAATGTCTGTATAACGCTTGACCATGACCTTCTGGCTTTCATTGTCTCCACTGAGAAGTCAGGTGTAATTCTGATAGGTGTACCTTTATATGTTACTTGTCCTTTTTCCTTTGCAGCTCTTAATATTCTTTCTTTACTCTGTATGTTTAGTGTTTTGATTATTATGTGGCGAGAGGACTTTTTTTTGGATCCAGTCTATTTGGTGTTCTGTAAGCTTCTTGTATCTTCATAGGCATATCTTTCTTTAGGTAGGGAAAG